>CM038677.1:541246849-541349306 GCA_021605205.1 Aegilops longissima | reverse complement strand
TTACCTTTAATCATGGAACCTAAATTCGAACAACCCGAGCACCCCCGCATTGGTCCTCGGTCAAATAGTGGGCCTTTTACTAAGGCACTCATGGATGGCGGGGATAAACCTCATCTATGAAACCCTGCAAAAAAATGAAATAGCCTAGAACGCATTGGGGTTAGCACAACCTTTAGGAATAATCCCTAGCAGGGAAGCATCCTGAAAATCCTGGGCGTGTGTTAAAACAACGCCCAATAACCCTATCAAAAAGAACTGAAGGTCCCAAAAGACCCGCATATTGAACGCTTTAAGGTGGATATCATTACATCAACATTACATAATAGATGGGGATACATACATAAGGCACAAATGCCACAAGAATACATCAACATCAAATACAAGATCAACATCCGACTACGGATGTAACATCAAAAAAGCGACATCCACCCTAGCCAAACTGCCGAAAGGAACCTATCCCCATCGAAGGAAAGAAAAACTCCAACACAAACAAACATCGCTCTCGCGTCATGATCATCGCCTGTACCCCTGGTGGTGTAGTAATTGTGAACGAGGACCAATCCCATTACCATGGGTATCAAGACTAGCAAAGCTAAAGGGAAAGGAAGGGTAAAGTGGTGAGGTTGCAGCGACTAAGCATAAATGGTGGCTAACATTCAAAATAGGCGAGAAAGAAACAAAGGCATGTCAACTAGTAATGATCAAGTGATCCTGAACTCCTACCGTGAGACATAACCCATAAACCGTGTTCTCCTCCGATCAACCCGAAAAGAACACTCCGATTCGCTACGGTTGGTGTATTTTAGAACTTTTGCTTCAAGTTTACTACAACGGATATTAACAAATTCCCATATGCCACATAACCACAGACACGGCTTTAAATTTATACCTGCGGGGTGTCCCAACAACCCATGATAAGCTCGCGATCAGAAGGATATTCCTTCTCCCGGGAAGACCGATCGGTCTGGAATCCGGCTACAAGACATTCGGCAATAAAACAAGACCACAAAGCCGCCCGCGGACAATCCCGATAGGAGCTGCCATATCTGTTCTAGGGCAACAGGATGAGACATCCTCGGTAAAACCAAACCTCGAGTTGCCCCGAGGGGCCCTGATCTACTCGGTTGGGCGGCACTTGAAAACCTTTGGGGGGTAAATAAAGATGACCCTCGAGAAAGGCGACTCCCAAAGGAAAAATAGGTGGTGGTGAGGCAAATGGTAAAACCAATGTTGGGCCTTCTTTGGGGAGTCTTATTCAAAGCAATTCAAGGGGTCCCATAAATCACCCGACCGTTAGGGGAAAAATCCGGGAACATAATACCGATATGAAACTAGGGAGGCAAGAGTGGAACAAAACACCGGGCAAAGGCGGCCCCACCCTTCACCAAGTATATAGATGCATTAATAAAATAAGATATATTGTGATATCCCAACAAGTAAACATGTTCCAACAAGGAACATCATCTCCATGTTCAACAAGGAACAAACTTCATCTTCACCTGCAACTAACAACGCTATAAGAGGGCTGAGTAAAGCGGTAACATAGCCAAACAATGGTTTGCTAGGAAGGGTGCAAAAAGTTAGAGGCGACATGGCAATTAGGTGAGCGAGCAGCAAGTGATAGGTAAGCGCAGCAAAGCGATAGAAACGAAGCAACTAGCATAGCAATGATAGTAGTGAGATCCGAGGTAGCGGTCATCTTGCCGAAGTCCATAAGGAAGAAAACGAGTCCATGAAGAAGACGAGCGGATGAAGCGAACCAAGCGTGAAGACGGATCCTCACGATCAGCAAGCGAGAACTAACAAGAAGAAGCACACAACATAGTAAACACACCACACATGAACATGACAAGATGCACAACAAACATGATGCATGACAAATCTAGATGAGGCTACTCATGGCAAGAGATGATGCAAACAAAGCAACACATCAAAGCAAGTTTAAATGAGGCGAAACAACATATAACAATTCCGGTAAGTCCTCATATGCAAATTTCGAAATTGGTCCAGATCTGAATAAACCTTATGTTCAAGTTGTTAAACAGCAAGTTAAAATGCACCACGATGATCTACGAAATTCTAGTCAAGTTACATATAAAGTTCATTAGATTGAGACTCGACCTAGAAGATATGAGCAAAACAAGATAAACATGGCATTGATGCAAAATGCATACAAACATCGAGCAAACA
Source organism: Aegilops longissima (assembly GCA_021605205.1). Classification (NCBI taxonomy): domain Eukaryota; kingdom Viridiplantae; phylum Streptophyta; class Magnoliopsida; order Poales; family Poaceae; genus Aegilops; species Aegilops longissima. The sequence continues at coordinate 541,347,116 of CM038677.1, read as the reverse complement.
CCTCAAAACATGGATGCAACATGATAATATGAAACTACATGCAATTCTAAGCAAGTTTCATATAGAGCACACTCAAAATGGAGCAGCAGTTCAACACATACACACAATACAAGTTATAGCAACAATCTGTCCAAAACAGCAACTAGGCATATTAGAGCATCAAAACAACATGCTACAGCACCTCAACATGAAAACAAAAGGCATGGGCATGATGTACAGATAAAGCATTACAAAACATGAACACTGAGCTATCTCCGAAACAACTAGAACATGCTCAAAATGACGGCAAGATTGCAAATAATAACAGTTTAGGACTTTGCAGAAAATAACATCAGGTTGCAAGGTTTAGAGCTATCAAACAACATGTTACAGGAACTTATCATGGCAAACAAAGGCATGACATGAATCTACTAATTGCATAGAACATAAGTCCCTTACTGACCATAAGCCAAAAAGGATCAGAAGATATGATGGCACCCACGTAAACATGGCAAGTTATATTACAGATTCATACATGGAAGGAACAACGATAAGTAGGCATGTTGGTTAGCTTGAACCACTCACCACAGAGCAATACATGGCATGGCAAGGCAACCAACAGTAAGAAGACATGTCATAGAAGCTATAAATGGCAAGAACAACATCATAGCATGCAAGGTCAACTACAACAACCTTGGCAAAATTGAATAACATGTAAACAACCTAGGAAGCATTTTATCAAAGGGGAAAAACCAAAAAAAAGGGAAACCTTAAAATTTTTAGGTTTAAAATTAAAAAAATTTCCTTATTAAAAAATTTTATAAACTGTGGAAAAAAAACATGGGGCTTTAAAGGTTTGGCAATAAAGGGTTATTTTTTCCGTTTGGGGAAAAGGGAACCCAAAGTTTGGAATTTGGAATTAAAGGAAAGCCCTAGGGAAGGTTTTTTTTCCTTTTTTAATGTTTTATACTAATTTTAAACTTTGTTTCAAATTTTTAAAAGGTTGGGGGTTTAAGGCCTTGGGTTTTAAAGAACAGGTTGGTTTTGGATAATTTGGGAATAGATTTACAGAAATTTTGGGTTTGGGCCCCTGGAATTAAAAGTTTTTGAAATTTTTTGGAAAAAGCTGGCCCATGGTTAAAATTTGCCGGAAATTTTCTCCCGAAACCCGTGGGTTTATGGTTTTGGGGGAATTTGGGAATTTAGGGAATTTTTGATTGGGGAATTATAGATAGAGGGAGCTAGGAGAGTCCAAATGAGGTGCGGTTTTCGGCCACGCGATCGTGATCGAACGACCGAGAGCATGGAGGGGAGTTTGGTGGGTTTTGGGCCACTTTGGAAAGGGTGTTGGGCTGCACACAAAAGAGGCCTTTGCGGTTACCCGGTTAACCGTTGGAGTACCAAACGACCTCCAAATGGCACGAAACTTGACAGGCGGTATACGGTGCTATACCAAGGCAGCTTGACAAACCTCGGTCCATTCGAGACCATTTAATACCCGCACATGAAAAGAGGTAAAAGGGGCGCCGGAGACATAGGAGTGCGGATTGCAAAAGCGGACAAGGGAAAATGCTCGGATGCATGAGACGAACACGTATGCAAAATGAGATGCACATGATGACATGATATGAAATGCAGATGATGACGTGGCAAAAGAGACACGCAAGCACATGACATGGCAACGACGGCGAATAATCGACAGACACACAGGCGCATGCGAATCCGAGGCGTTACAACACTCCTCCACTAACAAGGGATCTCGTCCCGAGATCTTAGGACCGAGACGGAAGAGAAAAGGAAGAGGTGAAACAAGAACTCAATAGAAGAAGCAAAGAATCAAGAGCACTCAAGAAGAAGAGAGGAACGACGAGAATGAAAAGAATCGAAAGCTCATGGAAACATGATAGACTCATAAACAACTCCGGTTCGAACGAGATAAGAAATGAATAAGACTGAAAGGATTTAGGCAGCACACCGGTTGAACAAGGAAAGAATAGAACACGAACTTCACAAGATGGAATGAAACTTGACGACATAAGCAATGCAATGCCTCCGGAAGAATTGGAAAAATTGAGTGAAAAGAACTTAGAAGGAAGGATTGAACGGAGTTGTTGAGAAAATCAACAACGAAAGAATAAGATTGTTGTGGACTTATAGGTAACATCTCGAGATCATAAGGTGGTAACCGCCACAAGCGGAAATGATTTGATAGATGAGAAGAGCGAAGAAATGCAAAACTCAATTCTAAAGAATACGGAGAATTAATTGCACTTCGAGACGCGAGAAGAAAGATACTTGAATTCCACCAACAAAATCTTGATGAACACTTGAAGAATGAATTAAATCATGAAGAACCACCGTGAAGAACTCCGGTAACAAAAGGATGATGAGATAGAATGAAGGACGAAAGAATAAGATGAGCATTGCGATGATTTAGATGGGGTTTCCGACAAAATAGCCGAGGAAAAATTGAACTCCGGAAAAGAATAAAGATGCAAACACTTGGAAGTAGAATTTATTCCTCAAGAACAAACTCCGAAGTAAAGGATTAATCACTTGGATGAAATAAGAATAAGATTTATTGTATGCTTATCCTTCATGAAATTAAATTGATGACCAACAATGGATTTTGCATACTACTTATTCTTCTTGAAAAAAAGATTGAGAAGGGATAGCACAAAACTTGAGAAGGTCTTCATGAACCACCAGTAGGATTTGAGAGAACGAATGGATTGATATGATAATCAAGGAAAAAGAACCTTGACCGAACCACCGTTAGAAATGAAAATGAACGAAGAGAAGAGAACGAATCGCCGGAAAGAATTAGAAGAACCAATATGCTAGAGGGGATTTAGATGCAAAAGAACAAAGAGATCACGAGCTGATTAAAGAACACTTGAACGAAGAACCGGAAGAATATTGATATGAAAGAAGGGGCACGGATATAGAATAATTAGAGAACGAATCTGAAAACTTAGAATGAAGAAATCTTCCGAAAAGATGGCCTCCGGATGATTGAGACGGAAAGTAACTCCTGAAATACTCCGGATGGATGAAAAAAAAATTGCATGACTCGAAACAATTAGATAGGATAGCATCGAGCTAGCACCAGGAATCTCCGGAGAACGGACAAGATTTAAGAGGAAATCTTCTTGATCTTCAAATGACAACGAAAACACCGCAAAATTATTGAGATACTCCGGAGAATGAAAAGAGGAAGGTTGACCCAAAGATGAGAAGAATTAGAAAGCGATCTTGGAGAAGGCATGTGACTGATGAAATTCATACTTACGTCAAATTCCAAAAAGAATTGAGAATAACTCCGGGGAAATCAGAAGAGTCAGGTTAGATCCTGGGAAAGACCTGTGGGTTAGGGCCCACTAAAAGAAAACACCGTTGGAAAGGGATGTTGAACAGATAGATGATGCACGGAAGAACTGAAATATTTGGTGAGGTGACAACCTCGAATTAATTGGAACACGACGAATCTCCTGAGATGTCTTCGGAACTCCGGAATGATTGAATGGCGAGAGGAAAATGAGCAAGGAGAACACTTGATCCAAGGAAAGAATATGATCAACACCGAAAAAAAACTTGAATTGAGTGCACCGGAAAAAGAAAGGGATGAAGAATGACGAACAAGGCGAGAATTCACGGTTGAAATAATTGAGGAAGACTCCACACGAATGAAATTGATGCTCGAAAGAGACTCAAACTCCGGGAATAATAGGGTGGGAGGCGGAAAACAAAGACAACTTGGAAGGAAATCGACGAATATCTTGAAGAGAAACACGGTTGAAAACATTGAGGAAAAGAACAAAGACTTCGCACGAATAGGATGGATACTCGATTACGGACTCGGTTCCGAGAAGAAGAAGGGTGGGCGGGTGGAAAAAACAAGGACAACTTCAGACAGGAAACAACGGCGTCGGAGGAAGAACCGAGGATTGAACTGGCAAAGATGAAGATGGTTGAGTCGTCTTGACGAAAATGCACGGATAAAAGAGCTGAGAAACAACTATCGGAAAACCAACTGCGTGGTCCTAAAGAAAAATTTGAAGGGAAGAGGAGTAATTCAAAACACCTCGTCAAGATTCCTTACGGAGAGCGCGACGAAGGGCAGAGGAGTAAAAGAATTTCTACTCTCGATATAACTAGACTCTGAAAATAGTTTTCTTCTAGACTCAACAACGGCCAAACTACACGATCAATCAAGGGGGCTCCTAGGGTTGGTCGAGGCTCTGATACCAACTTGTCACGCCCAATATGCGACCCTATCCAAAAGGAACTCGAAGGTCCCACCAAGGATAGACCCGCATATTGAAACGCTTTTGCAAGGTGGATATCATTACATCAACATTACATAATAGATGGGGATACATACATAAGGCACAAATGCCACAAGAATACATCAACATCAAATACAAGATCAACATCCGACTACGGATGTAACATAAAAAGAAGCTCAAGCGACATCCACCCTGCTAGCCCAGGCTGCCGACCTGGAACCTATCCCCTGATCGAAGAAGCAGAATAAGAAACTCCAACACAAACAAACATCGCTCTCGCGTCATGATCATCGCATAACCTGTACCTGCAACTGGTGGTGTAGTAATCTGTGAGCCACGAGGACTTAGCAATCCCATTACCATGGGTATCAAGACTAGCAAAGCTTAAAGGGAAAGGAAGGGGTAAAGTGGTGAGGTTGCAGCAGCGACTAAGCATAAATGGTGGCTAACATACGCAAATGAGGCGAGAAGAGAAACAAAGGCAGTCGTCAACTAGTAATGATCAAGAAGTGATCCTGAACTCCTACTTCGTCGAGACATAACCCGAAACCGTGTTCTCCTCTCGATCAACCCGAAAAGAGACACTCACGATTCGCTTACGGTTGGTGTATATTAGAAGAGTTTTGCTTCAAGTTTACTACAACGGATATTAACAAATTCCATCGCCACATAACATGCAGCACGGCTTTGAAAGTTTATACCCTGCAGGGTGTCCCAACAGCCCATGATAAGCTCTCACGATCAACGAAGGATATTCCTTCTCCCCGGGAAGACCCGATCAGTCTCGGAATCCCGGCTACAAGACATTTCGACAGCAATAAAACAAGACCAGCAAAGCCTCCCGATGCGCCGACAATCCCGATAGGAGCTGCACATATCTCGTTCTCAGGGCAACACGGATGAGACATCCTCGAGTAAAACCAAACCTCGAGTTGCCACGAGGGGCCCCATGATCTACTCGGTTCGGGCCAGCACTTAGAAAGCACTGGTCCGGGGGCTAAATAAAGATGACCCTCGAGAGAGCGACTCCCAAGGGAAAATAGGTGGTGGTGAGGCAAATGGTAAAACCAATGTTGGGCCTTCTTGGGCGAGTCTTATTCAAAGCGAACTGTCAAGGGGTCCCATAAATCACCCGACCGCGTTAGGGACGCAAAATCCGGGAACATAATACCGATATGACGGAAACTAGAGGCGGCAAGAGTGGAACAAAACACCAGGCATAAGGCCGAGCCTTCCACCCTTTACCAAGTATATAGATGCATTAATAAAATAAGATATATTGTGATATCCCAACAAGTAAACATGTTCCAACAAGGAACAACATCTCAATGTTCAACAAGGAACAAACTTCATCTTCACCTGCAACTAACAACGCTATAAGAGGGCTGAGCAAAGCGGTAACATAGCCAAACAATGGTTTGCTAGGAAGGGTGCAAAAAGTTAGAGGCGACATGGCAATTAGGTAGGCTTGAGCAGCAAGTGATAGGTAGCGCAGCAAAGCGATAGAAACGAAGCAACTAGCATAGCAATGATAGTAGTGAGATCCAGGTAGTGGTCATCTTTCCTGAAATCCATAAGGAAGAAGAACGAGTCCATGAAGAAGACGAACGGATGAAGCCGAACCAAGCGTGAGACGAGCGGATCCTCACGATCGCAAGCAAAACAGGAACTAACAAGAAGAAGCCACAACATACTAAACACACCACACATGAACATGACAAGATGCACAACAAACATGATGCATGACAAATCTAGATGAGGCTACTCATGGCAAGAGATGATGCAATCAAGAGCAACACATCAAAGCAAGTTTAAATGAGGCCAGAAACAACATATAACAATTCTGGTAAGTCCTCATATGCAAATTTCGAAATTGGTCCAGATCTGAATAAACCTTATGTTCAAGTTGTTAAACAGAAAGTTAAAATGCACCACGATGATCTACACGAAATTCTAGTCAAGTTACATATAAAGTTCATTAGATTCGGAGCTACGACCTAGAAGATACGAGCAAAACAAGATAAACATGGAATTGATGCAAAATGCATACAAACATCAAGCAAACACCTCAAAACATGGATGCAACATGATAATATGCAACTACATGCAATTCTAAGCAAGTTTCATATAGAGCACACTCAAAATGGAGCAACGGTTCAACACATACACACAATACAAGTTATAGCAACAATCTGTCCAAAACAGCAACTAGGCATATTGCGAGCATCAAAACAACATGCTACAGCACCTCAACATGAAAACAAAAGGCATGGGCATGATGTACAGATAAAGCATTACAAAACATGAACACTGAGCTATCTCCAGAAACAACTAGAACATGCTCAAAATGACAGGGCAAGATTGCAAATAATAACAGTTTCAGACTTTGCAGAAAATAACATCAGGTTGCAAGGTTTAGAGCTATCAAACAACATGTTACAGGAACTTATCATGGAAAACAAAGGCATGGAATGAATCTACTAATTGCATAGAACAAAAGTCCCTTACTGACCATAAGCCAAAAAGGATCAGAAGATATGATGGCACCCACGTAAACATGGCAAGTTATATTACAGATTCATACATGGCAGGAACAACGATAAGTAGGCATGTTGGTGAGCTTGAACCACTCACCACAGAGCAATACATGGCATGGCAAGGAAACCAACAGTAAGAAGACATGGCATAGAAGCTATAAATGGCAAGAACAACATCATAGCAAGCAAGGATCAACTACAATAACCTTGGCAAAATTGAATAACATGTAAACAACCTGCCAGGAAGCATTTTATAGCAAAAAGTAGAGCTCGATTGACTCAAGCTATGGCACTCCATAATTTCAAACAAGGGCATGGATGGATAGAGCAAGACATGTTTAACAAAACATCCTTACTGAAGTATCTCAAAATATGCATGGAACTCTCTGTAGCATCAAGTCAACATGGCATAAAAATATCAGTGAGCAGGGCTGAAATCAGCAACATTATGATGCCTAGTTTGCATGCTTGTGCTAATCACCACATAGATCACAAAATACATGGCATACACCCTGTAAAGATGGCATGGCATATTACAAAACACATGTAGGACTCAAGCCCATAGGATGCACACATCAATCATGGCAAAAATGACAAAGTGCAAGTTACATTAAGAAACGAAACTAACATCACATAGCACTCTTCCAACAGCATTTCCGGAATCAATATGAACTCAAATGTAAATGATGCAAAGAGATGAAATGATCTACTCTTCGAGGCGAACATTTTGACATATTATACGCACAAAACGGAGCCACGGATGCAGAGTTATGGCATGATGAAAATGCAAAAAAAAATGCAACAATTTCGGGGAATTAGTGGAATTTTGGGGAGGCGAAAGTCAACCGGGACGAGGTGGAGCGGGACGGAGGGATCCGGGCGAGGCAGGGGCATTTGGATGGGGGAGTGGTGGATCTCGTCCACTCCCCAGATCCGCGACAGGCGGCGGCTCCAGCGAGCTCCGGCTCGGCCGGAGGAGGAGGATGGCGAGGGCGGGAAGACTCGGCGAGGCCCGGCGGCGGCGGCGAACCAGCTGGCAGCGGCGGCGGATGGCGACAGGTAGGCGCTGGCCGGGCGGAGGAGATGAGCTCCGCGGGTGGGGCGTCTTGTGGCGCAGAGTGGCAGAAATGGCGGCGGCGCGGGCGGCGCTTCGGGCGGCGGCTCGGGCCCAGGCGGCTCAGGCGGGCCGGCCTCGGGCCTTGGGCGGGCAGCGCGGCGAATGGCGGCGTGCTGCGTGGCGGCGGCAGGCGACCAGACGTGTCCGGCTGCGGCCGGACGTGTCCGTGTGTGGGACGAAAAAATGGCTAGGGTTAGAGGATTCATCCGTGAATTGAAGGGGAGGTGTATTTATAGATAGAGGGAGCTAGGAGAGTCCAAATGAGGTGCGGTTTTGCCACGCGATCGTGATCGAGCGACCGAGAGCATGGAGGGAGTTTGGTGGGTTTTGGGCCACTTTGGAAGGGGTGTTGGGCTGCACACAAAAGAGGCCTTTGCGGTTACCCGGTTAACCGTTGGAGTACCAAACGACCTCCAAATGGCACGAAACTTGACATGCGGTATACCGGTGCTATACCAAGGCCGCTTGACAAACCTCGGTCCATTCCGAGACCATTTAATACCCGCACGAAAAAGAGGTAAAAGGGAGCGCCGGGAGACATAGGAGTGCCGGATTGCAAAACGGACAACGGGGAAAATGCTCGGATGCATGAGACGAACACGTATGCAAAATGCGATGCACATGATGACATGATATGAAATGCATATGATGACGTGGAAAAAAGAGACACGCAAGCACATGACATGGCAACGACGGCGAATAACTGACAGACACCTGGCGCACCGAATCCGGGGCGTTACAACACTCCTCCACTAACAAGAGATCTCGTCCCGAGATCTTAGGACCGAGACGGAAGAGAAAAGGAAGAGGTGAAACAAGAACTCAATAGAAGAAGCAAAGAATCAAGAGCACTCAAGAAGAAGAGAGGAACAACGAGAATGACAAGAATCGAAAGCTCATGGAAACATGATAGACTCATAAACAACTCCGGTTCGAACGAGATAAGAAATGAATAAGACTGAAAGGATTTAGGCAGCACACCGTTGAACAAGGAAAGAATAGAACACGAACTTCACAAGATGGAATGACACTTGACGACATAAGCAATGCAATGCCTCCGGAAGAATTGGAAAAATTGAGTGAAAAGAACTTAGAAGGAAGGATTGAACGGAGTTGTTGAGAAAATCAACAACGAAAGAATAAGATTGTTGTGGACTTATAGGTAACATCTCGAGATCATAAGGTGGTAACCGCCACAAACGGAAATGATTTGATAGATGAGAAGAACGAAGAAATGCAAAACTCCAATTCTAAAGAATACGGAGAATTAATTGCACTTCGAGACGCGAGAAGAAAGATACTTGAATTCCACCAATAAAATCTTGATGAACACTTGAAGAATGAATTAAATCATGAAGAACCACCGTGAAGAACTCCGGTAACAAAGGGATGATGAGATAGAATGAAGGACGAAAGAATAAGATGAGCATTGCGATGATTTAGATGGGGTTTCCGACAAAATAGCCGAGGAAAAATTGAACTCCGGAAAAGAATAAAGATGCAAACACTTGGAAGTAGAATTTATTCCTCAAGAACAAACTCCGAAGTAAAGGATTAATCACTTGGATGAAATAAGAATAAGATTTATTGTATGCTTATCCTTCATGAAATTAAATTGATGACCAACAATGGATTTTGCATACTACTTATTCTTCTTGAAAAAAAGATTGAGAAGGGATAGCACAAAACTTGAGAAGGTCTTCATGAACCACCGGTAGGATTTGAGAGAACGAACGGATTGATATGATAATCAAGGAAAAAGAACCTTGGCGAACCACCGTTAGAAATGAAAATGAACGAAGAGAAGAGAACGAATTGCGGAAAGAATTAGAAGAACCAATATGCTAGAGGATTTAGATGCAAAAGAACAAAGAGATCACGAGCTGATTAAAGAACACTTGAGCGAAGCACGGAAGAATATTGATATGAGCGAAGGGCACGGATATAGAATAATTGGAGAACGAATCTGAAAACTTAGAATGAAGAAATCTTCGAAAAGATGGCCTCCGGATGATTGAGACGAAAGTAACACCTGAAATACTCGGATGGATGAAAAAAATTTGCATGACTCGAAACAATTAGATAGGATAGCATCGAGCTAGCACCATGAATCTCCGGAGAACGGACAAGATTTAAGAGGAACTCTTCTTGATCTTCAAATGACAACGAAAACACCGCAAAAATTATTGAGATACTCCGGAGAATGAAAAGAGGAAGGTTGACCCAAAGATGAGAAGAATTAGAAAGCGATCTTGGAGAAGGCATGTGGTGATGAAATTCATACTTACGTCAAATTCGAAAAGAATTGAGAATAACTCCGGGAAATCGGAAGAGTCGGGTAAGATCACAGGAAAGACCTGTGGGTTAGGGCCCACTAAAAGAAAACACCGTTGGAAAGGGATGTTGAACCGATAGATGATGCACCGAAGAACTGAAATATTTGGTGAGGTGACAACCTCGAATTAATTGGAACACGACGAATCTCCCGAGATGTCTTGAACTCGGAATGATTGAATGGCGAGAGGCAAATGATCAGGAGAACACTTGATCCAAGGAAAGAATATGATCAACACGAAAAAACTTGAATTGAGTGCACGGAAAAAGAAAGGGATGAAGAATGATGAACAAGGCGAGAATTCACGGTTGAAATAATTGAGGAAGACTCCACACGAATGAAATTGATGCTCGAAAGAGACTCAAACTCCGGGAATAATAGGGTGGGAGGCGGAAAACAAAGACAACTTGGAAGGAAATCGACAAATATCTTGAAGAGAAACACCGGTTGAAAACATTGAGGAAAAAGAACAAAGACTACGCACGAATAGGATGGATACTCGATTACGGACTCCGGTTCCTAGAAGAAGAAGGGTGGGCGGGTGGGAAAAAAACAAGGACAACTTCAGACAGGGAAACAACGACGTCGGAGGAAGAACTGAGGATTGAACTTGGCAAAGATGAAGATGGTTGAGTCGTCTTGACGAGAAATGCACCGGATAAAAAGAGCTGAGAAACAACTATCGGAAAACCAACTGCGTGGTCCTAAAGAAAAATTTGAAGGGGAAGAGGAGTAATTCAAAACACCTACGTCAAGATTCCTTACCAGAGCGACGAAGGGGCAAAGGAGTAAAAAGAATTTCTACTCTCCGATATAACTAGACTCTGAAAACAGTTTTCTTCTAGACTCAACAACGGCCAAACTACATGATCAATCAAGGGGCTCCTAGGGTTGGTCGAGGCTCTGATACCAACTTGTCACGCCCAATATGCGACTCTATCCAAAAGGAACTCGAAGGTCCCACCAAGGATAGACCAGCATATTGAAACGCTTTTGCAAGGTGGATATCATTACATCAACATTACATAATAGATGGGGATACATACATAAGGCACAAATGCCACAAGAATACATCAACATCAAATACAAGATCAACATCCGACTACGGATGTAACATAAACGAAGCTCAGCGACATCCACCCTGCTAGCCAGGCTGCCGACCGGAACCTATCCCCGATCGAAGAAGCGAAGAAGAAACTCCAACACAAACAAACATCGCTCTCGCGTCATGATCATCGCATAACCTGTACACTGCAACTGGTGGTGTAGTAATCAGAGCCACGAGGACTTAGCAATCCCATTACCATGGGTATCAAGACTAGCAAAGCTTAAAGGGAAAGGAAGGGGTAAAGTGGTGAGGTTGCAGCAGCGACTAAGCATAAATGGTGGCTAACATACGCAAATGAGGCGAGAAGAGAAACAAAGGAACGGTCGTCAACTAGTAATGATCAAGAAGTGATCCTGAACTCCTACTTACGTCGACATAACCCGAAACCGTGTTCTCCTCTCGATCAACCCGAAAAGAGACACTCACGATTCGCGCATACGGTTGGTGTATTTTAGAAGAGTTTTGCTTCAAGTTTACTACAACCGGATATTAACAAATTCCCATCTGCCACATAACCGCAGGCACGGCTTTCGAAAGTTTATACCCTGCAGGGGTGTCCCAACAGCCCATGATAAGCTCTCGCGATCAACGAAGGATATTCCTTCTCCCGGAAGACCCGATCAGTCTCGGAATCCGGCTACAAGACATTCGACAGCAATAAAACAAGACCAGCAAAGCCTCCCGATCGCCGACAATCCCGATAGGAGCTGCACATATCTCGTTCTCGAGGCAACACGGATGAGACATCCTCGAGTAAAACCAAACCTCGAGTTGCCACGAGGGGCCCCTGATCTACTCGGTTCGGGCCAGCACTTAGAGAAGCACTGGTCCGGGGGCTAAATAAAGATGACCCTCGAGAGAGCGACTCCCAAGGGAAAAATAGGTGGTGGTGAGGCAAATGGTAAAACCAATGTTGGGCCTTCTTTGGACGAGTCTTATTCAAAGCGAACTGTCAAGGGGTCCCATAAATCACCCGACCGCGTTAGGGACGCAAAATCCGGGAACATAATACCGATATGACGGAAACTAGGGCGGCAAGAGTGGAACAAAACACCAGGCATAAGGCCGAGCCTTCCACCCTTTACCAAGTATATAGATGCATTAATAAAATAAGATATATTGTGATATCCCAACAAGTAAACATGTTCCAACAAGGAACAGCATCTCCATGTTCAACAAGGAACAAACTTCATCTTCACCTGCAACTAACAACGCTATAAGAGGGGCTGAGCAAAGCGGTAACATAGCCAAACAATGGTTTGCTAGGAAGGGTGCAAAAAGTTAGAGGCTGACATGGCAATTAGGTAGGCTTGAGCAGCAAGTGATAGGTAGCGCAGCAAAGCGATAGAACGAAGCAACTAGCATAGCAATGATAGTAGTGAGATCCAGGGTAGCGGTCATCTTGCCTGAAATCCCGCAAGGAAGAAGAACGAGTCCATGAAGAAGACGAACGGATGAAGCCGAACCAAGCGTAGACGAACGGATCCTCACGATCGCAACGAAACAGGAGTTAACAAGAAGAAGCACACAACATAGTAAACACACCACACATGAACATGACAAGATGCACAACAAACATGATGCATGACAAATCTAGATGAGGCTACTCATGGCAAGAGATGATGCAAACAAGAGCAACACATCAAAGCAAGTTTAAATGAGGCCAGAAACAACATATAACAATTCCGGTAAGTCCTCATATGCAAATTTCGAAATTGGTCCAGATCTGAATAAACCTTATGTTCAAGTTGTTAAACAGCAAGTTAAAATGCACCACGATGATCTACACGAAATTCTAGTCAAGTTACATATAAAGTTCATTAGATTGAGACTCGACCTAGAAGATATGAGCAAAACAAGATAAACATGGCATTGATGCAAAATGCATACAAACATCAAGCAAACACCTCAAAACATGGATGCAACATGATAATATGAAACTACATGCAATTCTAAGCAAGTTTCATATAGAGCACACTCAAAAGCGAGCAGCGGTTCAACACATACACACAATACAAGTTATAGCAACAATCTGTCCAAAACAGCAACTAGGCATATTAAGCATCAAAACAACATGCTACAGCACCTCAACATGAAAACAAAAGGCATGGGCATGATGTACAGATAAAGCATTACAAAATATGAACACTGAGCTATCTCCGAAACAACTAGAACATGCTCAAAATGACAGGCAAGATTGCAAATAATAACAGTTTAGACTTTGCGAGAAAATAACATCAAAGTTGCAAGGTTTAGAGCTATCAAACAACATGTTACAGGAACTTATCATGGCAAACAAAGGCATGGCATGAATCTACTAATTGCATAGAACAAAAGTCCCTTACTGACCATAAGCCAAAAAGGATCAGAAGATATGATGGCACCCACGTAAACATGGCAAGTTATATTACAGATTCATACATGGCAGGAACAACGATAAGTAGGCATGTTGGTTAGCTTGAACCACTCACCACAGAGCAATACATGGCATGGCAAGGCAACCAACAGTAAGAAGACATGGCATAGAAGCTATAAATGGCAAGAACAACATCATAGCATGCAAGGGTCAACTACAACAACCTTGGCAAAATTGAATAACATGTAAACAACCTGCCAGGAAGCATTTTATAGCAAAAAGTAGAGCTCGATTAACTCAAGCTATGGCACTCCATAATTGCAAACAAGGGCATGGATGGATAGAGCAAGACATGTTTAACAAAACATCCTTACTGAAGTATCTCAAAATATGCATGGAACTCTCAGTAGCATCAAGTCAACATGGCATAAAAATATCAATGAGTAACAGGCTGAAATCAGCAACATTATGATGCCTAGTATGCATGCTTGTGCTAATCACCACATAGATCACAAAAATACATGGCATACACCCCTGTAAAGATGGCATGGCATATTACAAAACACATGTAGGACTCAAGCCCATAGGATGCACACATCAATCATGGCAAAAATGACAAAAGTGCAAGTTCTGTTAAGAAACAGAAACTAACATCACATAGCACTCTTCCAACAGCATTTCCGGAATCAATATGAACTCAAATGTAAATGATGCAAAGAGATGAAATGATCTACTCTTCGAGGCGAACATTTTGACATATTATCGCGACAAAACGGAGCCACGGATGCAGAGTTATGGCATGATGAAAATGCAACAAAATGCAACAATTTCAGGGGACTTAGTGGAATTTTGGGAAGGAAAAGTCAACCGGACGAGGTGGAGCGGGACGGAGGGATCCGGGCGAGGCAGGGGCATTTGGATGGGGGAGTGGTGGATCTCGTCCACTCCCAGATCCGCGACGGGCGGCGGCTCCGGCGAAGCTCCGGCTCCGGCTGGAGCGGAGGAGGATGGCGAGGGCGGGAAGACTCGGCGAGGGCCCCACGGCGGCGGCGGCGGATCCAGCAGGGCGGCGGCGGCGGATGGCGACAGGTAGGCGCGGCCGGCGGAGGAGATGAGCTCCGCGGTGGGCGTCTGTGGCGGCGGGCGACGGGCGCTCGGCGGCGGCTCGGGCCAGCCAGCTCAGGCGGGCCTGCCTCGGGCCCCGGCCGGGCCTTGCGGCGCGCGGCGCGGGCGGCGAATGGCGGCATGCCACGTGGCGGCGGCGGCGGGCGACCGGACGTGTCCGCTGCGGCCGGACGTGTCCGATGGCGGGTAATCTGAAAAAATGGCTAGGGTTAGAGGGATTCATCCGTGAATTCGAAGGGGGAGGTGTATTTATAGATAGAGGGAGCTAGGAGAGCCCAAATGAGGTGCGATTTTCGGCCACGCGATCGTGATCGAACTACCGAGAGCATGGAGGGGAGTTTGGTGGGTTTTGGTCCACTTTGGAAGGGGTGTTGGGCTGCACACAAAAGAGGCCTTTGCGGTTACCCGGTTAACCGTTGGAGTACCAAACGACCTCCAAATGGCACGAAACTTGACAGGCGGTATACCGGTGCTATACCAAGGCCGCTTGACAAACCTCGGTCCATTCCGAGACCATTTAATACCCGCACGAAAAGAGGTAAAAGGGCGCCGGAGACATAGGAGTGCCGGATTGCAAAATGGACAACGGGGAAAATGCTCGGATGCATGAGACGAACACATATGCAAAATGAGATGCACATGATGACATGATATGAAATGCAGATGATGACGTGGCACAAAGAGACACGCAAGCACATGACATGGCAACGACGGCGAATAAGCGATGACACACAGGCGCACGAATCAGGCGTTACAACACTCCTCCACTAACAAGAGATCTCGTCCCGAGATCTTAGGACCGAGACGGAAGAGAAAAGGAAGAGGTGAAACAAGAACTCAATAGAAGAAGCAAAGAATCAAGAGCACTCAAGAAGAAGAGAGGAACAACGAGAATGACAAGAATCGAAAGCTCATGGAAACATGATAGACTCATAAACAACTCCGGTTCGAACGAGATAAGAAATGAATAAGACTGAAAGGATTTAGGCAGCACACCGGTTGAACAAGGAAAGAATAGAACACGAACTTCACAAGATGGAATGACACTTGACGACATAAGCAATGCAATGCCTCCGGAAGAATTGGAAAAATTGAGTGAAAAGAACTTAGAAGGAAGGATTGAACGGAGTTGTTGAGAAAATCAACAACGAAAGAATAAGATTGTTGTGGACTTATAGGTA
Organism: Aegilops longissima; assembly: GCA_021605205.1. NCBI lineage: Eukaryota > Viridiplantae > Streptophyta > Magnoliopsida > Poales > Poaceae > Aegilops > Aegilops longissima. The sequence continues at coordinate 541,331,089 of CM038677.1, read as the reverse complement.
ACATCTCGAGATCATAAGGTGGTAACCGGCCACAAACGGAAATGATTTGATAGATGAGAAGAACGAAGAAATGCAAAACTCCAATTCTAAAGAATACGGAGAATTAATTGCACTTCGAGACGCGAGAAGAAAGATACTTGAATTCCACCAACAAAATCTTGATGAACACTTGAAGAATGAATTAAATCATGAAGAACCACCGTGAAGAACTCCGGTAACAAAATGATGATGAGATAGAATGAAGGACGAAAGAATAAGATGAGCATTGCGATGATTTAGATGGGGTTTCCGACAAAATAGCCGAGGAAAAATTGAACTCCGGAAAAGAATAAAGATGCAAACACTTGGAAGTAGTGAAGGAAATATGCCCTAGAGGCAATAATAAATGTTATTATTTATTTCCTTATATCATGATAAATGTTTATTATTCATGCTAGAATTGTATTAACCGGAAACATAATACATGTGTGAATACATAAACCTACAGAGTGTCACTAGTATGCCTCTACTTGACTAGCTCGTTAATCAAAGATGGTTATGTTTCCTAACCATGAACAAAGAGTTGTTGTTTGATTAATGGGATCACATCATTGGTTGAATGATCTGATTGACATGACCCATTCCATTAGCATAGCACCTGATCGTATAGTTTGTTGCTAGTGCTTTTCTTCATGACTTATACATGTTCCTATGACTATGAGATTATGCAACTCCCGTTTGCCGAGGAACACTTTGGGTGCTACCAAACGTCACAACAATAATCGGGTGATTATAAAGGTACATTACAGGTGTCTCCGAAGGTACATGTTGGGTTGGCATATTTCGAGATTAGGATTTGTCACTCCGATTGTCGGAGAGGTATCTCTGGGCCCTCTCGGTAATGCTCATCACCTAAGCCTTGCAAGCATTGTAACTAATGAGTTAGTTATGAGATGATGTATTACGGAACGAGTAAAGAGACTTGCGATAACGAGATTGAACTAGGTATTGGATACCGACGATCGAATCTCGGGCAAGTAACATACCGATGACAAAGGAACAACGTATGTTGTTATGCGGTCTCGACCGATAAAGATCTTCGTAGAATATGTAGGAACCAATATGGGCATCCAGGTCCCGCTATTGGTTATTGACCGAGAGGTGTCTCGGTCATGTCTACATAGTTCTCGAACCCGTAGGGTCCGCACGCTAAACGTTTGATGGCGCTTACTATGAGTTTTATGATGTTGATGTACGAAGGTTGTTGAGTCCCGGATGAGATCACGGACATGACGAGGAGTCTCGAAATGGTCGAGACATAAAGATTGATATATTGGAAGCCTATGTTTGGACTCCGGAATCACTCCGGGTGAAATTGGGAATTTTACCGGAGTACCGGGGGGTTACCGGAACCCCCCGGGGAGTCAATGGGCCTTGATGGGCCTTAAGGGGAAAGAGAAAAGGGGGCCCTATAGCTGGCCGCAGCCCTCCCCCCTTCCCTAGTCCTATTAGGATTAGGAGAAGGGGGTGGCGCCCCCTCTCTCCCTCTCCCCTTGGTCAAACCCTAGTTGGACTAGGATTTGGGGGGGGAATCCTACTCCTAGTAGGAGTAGGACACCCCTGGTGCGCCTCCCTCCTGGCCGGCCAGCCCCTCTCCTTCCCTCCTTTATATACAGGGGCAGGGGGCACCCCATGACACACAAGTTGATCATTGAGATCGATTCCTTAGCCGTGTGCGGTGCCCCCTTCCACCAAATTACACCTCGAATATACCGTTGCGGAGCTTAGGCGAAGCCCTGCGCCGGTGGAACATCATCATCGTCACCACGCCGTCGTCGTCGACGTGAAACTCTCCCTCAACACTCGGCTGGATCGGAGTTCGAGGGACGTCATCGAGCTGAACGTGTGCAGAACTCGGAGGTGCCGTACGTTCGGTACTTGGATCGGTTGGATCGGGAAGAAGTACGACTACATCAACCGCGTTGTTATAACGCTTCCGCTTTCGGTCTCACGAGGTACGTGGACGGATACTCTATCCTCTCGTTGCTATGCCATCACCGTGGTCTTGCGTGATCGTAGGAAAATTTTTGAAATTACTACGTTCCCCAACAAAGGCATCCGAGCCTGGTTTTATGCGTTGATGTCATGTGCACGAGTAGAACACAAGTGAGTTGTGGACGATACAAGTCATACTGCCTACCAGCATGTCATACTTTGGTTCAGCGGTATTGTGAGATGAAGCGGCCCGGACCGACATTACGCGTACGCTTACGCGAGACTGGTTTCACCGCTCCGAGCACTCGTTGCTTAAAGGTGCCGGCGGGTGTCTGTCTCTCTCACTTTAGTTGAACCGAGTGTAGCTACGCCCGGTCCTTGAGAAGGTTAAAACGGAGTCTATTTGACGAAATATCGTTGTGGTTTTGATGCGTAGGTAAGAACGGTTCTTGCTCAGCCCGTAGCAGCCACGTAAAACTTGCAACAACAAAGTAGAGGACGTCTAACTTGTTTTTGCAGGGCATGTTGTGATGTGATATGGTCAAAACGTGATGCTATATTTTATTGTATGAGATGATCATGTTTTGTAACCGAGTTATCGGCAACTGGCAGGAGCCATATGGTTGTCGCTTTATTGTATGAAATGCAAACGCCATGTAATTGCTTTACTTTATCACTAAGCAGTAGCGATAGTCGTAGAAGCAATAGTTGGCGAGACGACAACGATGCTACGATGGAGATCAAGGTGTCGCGCGGTGACGATGGTGATCATGACGGTGCTTCGAGATGGAGATCACAAGCACAAAATGATGATGGCCATATCATATCACTTATATTGATTGCATGTGATGTTAATCCTTTATGCATCTTATTTTGCTTTGATTGACGGTAGCATTATAAGATGATCCCTTACTAAATTATCAAGAAGTGTTCTCCTGAGTATGCACCGTTATGAAAGTTCTTCGTGCTTTGAGACACCACGTGATGATCGGGTGTGATAGGCTCTACGTTCAAATACAACGGGTGCAAAACAGTTGCACACGCAGAATACTCAGGTTATACTTGACGAGCTATGCATATAAGATATGACCTCGGAACACGGAGACCGAAAGGTCGAGCGTGAATCATATAGTAGATATGATCAACATATTGATGTTCACCATTGAAACTACTCCATCACACGTGATGATCGGTCATGGTGTAGTTGATATGGATCACGCAATCACTTAGAGAATTGGAGGGATATTTTTCTAAGTGGGAGTTCTTAAGTAATATGATTAATTGAACTTTAATTTATCATGAACTTAGTCCTGGTAGTATTTTGCAAATTATGTTGTAGATCAATAGCTCGCGTTGTTGCTTCCCTATGTTTTTATATGTGTTCCTAGAGAAAATTGTATTGAAAGATGTTAGTAGCAATGATGCGGATTGGATCCGTGATCTGAGGTTTATCCTCATTGCTGCGCAGAAGTATTATGTCCTTAATGCACCGCTAGGTGACAGACCTATTGCAGGAGCAGATGCAGACGTTATGAACGTTTGGCTAGCTCAATATGATGACTACTTGATAGTTTAGTGCACCATGCTTAACGGCTTAGAATCGGGACTTCAAAGACGTTTTGAACGTCATGGACCATATGAGATGTTCCAGGAATTGAAGTTAATATTTCAAGCAAATATCCGAGTTGAGAGATATGAAGTCTCCAACAAGTTCTATAGCTAAAAGATGGAGGAGAATCGCTCAACTAGTGAGCATGTGCTCAGATTGTCTGAGTACTTCAATCGCTTGAATCAAGTGGGAGTTAATCTTCCAGATAAGATAGTGATTGACAGAATTCTCTAGTCACCATCACTAAGTTAGTAGAACTTCGTGATGAACTATAGTATGCAAGGGATGACGAAAAAGATTCTCGAGCTCTTCGCGATGCTAAAATCGGCGAAGGTAGAAATCAAGAAAAACATCAAGTGTTGATGGTTGACAAGACCACTAGTCTCAAGGAAAATGGCAAACGGAAGAAGGGGAACTTCAAATAGAACGGCAAGCAAGTTGCTGCTCGAGTGAAGAAGCCCAAGTCTAGACCTAAGCCTGAGACTGAGTACTTTTGCTGCAATGGAACTGGTCACTTTGAAGCGGAACTACCCCTGAATATTTGGTGGATAAGAAGGATGGCAAAGTGAACAAGGTTATATTTGATATACAGGTTATTGATGTGTACCTTACTAGTGTTTATAGTAACCCCGAGTATTTGATACTGTTCAGTTTGCTAAGATTAGTAACTCAAACAGGAGTTACAGAATAAACAGAGACTAGTTGAAGGGAAGTGACGATGAGTGTTGGAAGTAGTTCCAAGATTGATATGATCATCATCGCACACTCCTATACTTTCGGGATTAGTGTGGAACCTAAATAAGTGTTATTTGGTGTTGAGCATAAATATGATTTGATCATGTTTATTGCAATACTGTTATTCATTTAAGTAAGAGAATAAATTGTTGTTCTGCTTTACATGAATAAAACCTTATATGGTTACACACCCAATGAAAATGGTTCATTGGATCTCGATCATAGTGATACACATATTCATAACATTGAAACCAAAAGATGCAAAGTTAATAATGATAGTGCAACTTATTTGTGGCACTGCCGTTTAGGTCATATTGGTGTAAAGCGCATGAAGAAAACTCCATGCTGATGGACTTTTGGAATCACTTGATTATGAATCATTTGATGCTTGCGAACCGTGCCTTTTGGGCAAGATGACTAAAACTCCGTTCTCTAGAACAATGGAACAAGCTACTGACTTATTGGGAATAATACATACCGATGTATGCGATCCAATAAGTGATGATGCTCGTGGCAAGTATCGTTATTTTCTGACCTTCACAAGATGATTTGAGAAGATATGGGTATATCTACTTGATGAAACATAAAGTCTGAAATAGTTGAAAGGTTCAAAGAATTTCAGAGTGAAGTGGAAAATCATCGCAACAAGAAAATAAAGTTTCTGCGATCTGATCGTGGAGACGAATATTTGAGTTACGAGTTTGGTCTTCAATGAAAACAATGTGGAATAGTTTCACAGCTCACGCCACAGAACACCACAACGTTATGGTGTGTCCGAACGTCAGAACCGTACTTTATTTTGATATGGTGCGATCTATGACGTATCTTACCGATTTACCACTATCGTTTTGGGGTTATGCATTAGAGACAGCTGCATTCACGTTTAATAGGGCAACCATCTAAATCCGTTGAGATGACACCGTATGAACTATGGTTTAGCAGTAAACCTAAGCTGTCATTTCTTAAAGTTTGGAGTTGTGATGCTTATGTGAAAAAGTTTTCACCTGATAAGCTCGAACCCAAATCGGAGAAATGCGTCTTCATAGAATACCCAAAGACAACTATTGGGTACACCTTCTATCACAGATCCGAAGGCAAGTTTTTCGTTGCTAAAATGGATCCTTTCTAGAGAAGAAGTTTCTCTCGAAAGAAGTGAGTGGGAGGAAAGTAGAACTTGATGAGGTAATTGTACCTTCTCCTTATTGGAAAGTAGTTCATCACGAAATCAGTTCCAAATGATTCCTACACCAATTAGTGAGGAAGTTAATGATGATGATCATGAAACTTCAGATCAAGTTGCTACCAAACCTCGTGGGTCTTCCAGTAAGATCCGCACTGTGGTGGTGCGGTAATCATGTTCGGAAGTCATGTTACTAGAACATGATGAAACCTCACGAACTATGAGGAAGCGATGATGAGCCCAGATTCCGCGAAATGGTTTGAGACCATGAAATCTGAGATGGGATCCATGTATGAGAACAAAGTATGGACTTTGGTTGACTTGCCGATGATCGGCAAGCCATTGAGAATAAATGGATCTTCAAGAGGAAGACGGACACTGATAGTAGTGTTACTATCTACAAAGCTCGACTTGTCGCAAAAAGGTTTTTGACAAGTTCAAGGTGTTGACTACAATGAGATTTTCTCAATTGTAGCGATGCTTAAGTCTGTCTGAATCATGTTAGCAATTGCCACATTTTATGAAATCTGGCAAATGGATGTCAAAACTACATTCTTTAATGGATTTATTAAAGAAGAGTTGTATATGATGCAACCAGAAGGTTTTGTCAATCCTAAAGGAGCTAACAAAATGTGCAAGCTCCAGCGATCCATCTATGGACTGGTGCAAGCATCTCGGAGTTGGAATAAACGCTTTGATAGTGTGATCAAAGCATATGGTTTTATCTGAGACTTTTGGAGAAGCCTGTATTTACAAGAAAGTGAGTGGGAGCACTACAACATTTCGATAAGTATATGTGAATGACATATTGTTGATCGAAAATAATGTAGAATTATTCTGCAAAGCATAAAGGAGTGTTTGAAAGGAGTTTTTCAAAGAAAGACCTCGGTGAAGCTGCTTACATATTGAGCATCAAGATCTATAGAGATAGATCAAGACGCTTGATAAGTTTTTCAATAAATACATACCTTGACAAGATTTTGAAGTAGTTCAAAATGGAACAGTCAAAGAAAGAGTTCTTGCCTGTGTTACAAGGAGTGAGATTGAGTAAGACTCAAAACCCGACCACGGCGAGAAGATAGAAAGAGAATGAAAGTCATTTCCTATGCATCAGCCATAGGTTCTATAAAGTATGTCATGTCAGTACTGATCTATTGCATACCCTACCACCGAGATTGGCAAGGAGTGCAATAGAGATCTAGGAGTAGATCAATGGACAGCGGTCAAAATTATCCTTAGTAGAATAAGGATATATTTCTCGATTATGGAAGTGAAAAAGGTTAAATCGTAAAAGGTTACGTCGATGCAAGTTTTAACACTAATCTAGATGACTCGAGTCTCAATCTGGATACATATAGAAAGTGGGAGCAATTAGCTAGAGTAGCTCCGTGCGAGCATTGTAGACATAGAAATTTGCAAAAAACTTATGGCTCACAATGTGACAGACCCGTTGACTAAAATTATCTCACAAGCAAAACATGATCACACCTTAGTACTCTTTGGGTGTTAATCACATAGCGATGTGAACTAGATTATCGACTCTAGTAAACCCTTTGGGTGTTGGTCACATGTCGATGTGAACTATGGGTGTTAACCACATAGAGATGTGAACTATTGATGTTAAATCACATGGCGATGTGAACTAGATTATTGACTCTAGTGCAAGTGGGAGATGAAGGAAATATGCCCTAGAGGCAATAATAAATGTTATTATTTATTTCCTTATATCATGATAAATGTTTATTATTCATGCTAGAATTGTATTAACCGGAAACATAATACATGTGTGAATACATAAACCTCTGAGTGTCACTAGTATGCCTCTACTTGACTAGCTCGTTAATCAAAGATGGTTATGTTTCCTAACCATGAACAAAGAGTTGTTGTTTGATTAATGGGATCACATCATTGGTTGAATGATCTGATTGACATGACCCATTCCATTAGCATAGCACCTGATCGTATAGTTTGTTGCTAGTGCTTTTCTTCATGACTTATACATGTTCCTATGACTATGAGATTATGCAACTCCCGTTTGCCCGAGGAACACTTTGGGTGCTACCAAACGTCCACAACGAATCGGGTGATTATAAAGGTACATTACAGGTGTCTCCGAAGGTACATGTTGGGTTGGCATATTTGAGATTAGGATTTGTCACTCCGATTGTCGGAGAGGTATCTCTGGCCCTCTCGGTAATGCTCATCACCTAAGCCTTGCAAGCATTGTAACTAATGAGTTAGTTATGAGATGATGTATTACGGAACGAGTAAAGAGACTTGCCGATAACGAGATTGAACTAGGTATTGGATACCGACGATCGAATCTCGGGCAAGTAACATACCGATGACAAAGGAACAACGATGTTGTTATGCGGTCGACCGATAAAGATCTTCGTAGAATATGTAGGAACCAATATGGGCATCCAGGTCCCGCTATTGGTTATTGACCGAGAGGTGTCTCGGTCATGTCTACATAGTTCTCGAACCCGTAGGGTCCGCACGCTTAACGTTTCGATGGCGCTTACTATGAGTTTTATGATGTTGATGTACCAAGGTTGTTCGAGTCCCGATGAGATCACGGACATGACGAGGAGTCTCGAAATGGTCGAGACATAAAGATTGATATATTGGAAGCCTATGTTTGGACTCGGAATCACTCCGGGTGAAATTGGGAATTTTATCGAGTACAGGGGTTACCGAACCCCGGGGAGTCAATGGGCCTTGATGGGCCTTAAGGGAAAGAGAAGGGGGCCCTATAGCTGGCGCAGCCCTCCCCTTCCCTAGTCCTATTAGGATTAGGAGAAGGGGTGGCTCTCTCCTCTCCCTTGGTCAAACCCTAGTTGGACTAGGATTTGGGGGAATCCTACTCCTAGTAGGAGTAGGACACCCCTGATGCGCCCCTCCTGCCGGCCAGCCCTCTCCTTCCCTCCTTTATATACTGAGGGCAGGGGCACCCCATGACACACAAGTTGATCATTGAGATCGATTCCTTAGCCGTGTCGCGGTGCCCCTTCCACCAAATTACACCTCGAATATACCGTTGCGGAGCTTAGGCGAAGCCCTGCGCCGTGGAACATCATCATCGCCACCACGCCGTCGTCTTGACGAAACTCTCCTCAACACTCGGCTGGATCGGAGTTCGAGGGACGTCATCGAGCTGAACGTGTGCAGAACTCGGAGGTGCCGTCGTTCGGTACTTGGATCGGTTGGATCGGGAAGAAGTACGACTACATCAACCGCGTTGTTATAACGCTTCCGCTTTCGGTCTACGAGGGTACGTGGACGGATACTCTATCCTCTCGTTGCTATGCCATCACCGTGGTCTTGCGTGATCGTAGGAAAATTTTTGAAATTACTACGTTCCCCAACAAGTAGAATTTATTCCTCAAGAACAAACTCCGAAGTAAAGGATTAATCACTTGGATGAAATAAGAATAAGATTTATTGTATGCTTATCCTTCATGAAATTAAATTGATGACCAACAATGGATTTTGCATACTACTTATTCTTCTTGAAAAAAAGATTGAGAAGGGATAGCACAAAACTTGAGAAGGTCTTCATGAACCACCGGTAGGATTTGAGAGAACGAACGGATTGATATGATAATCAAGGAAAAAGAACCTTGACCGAACCACCGTTAGAAATGAAAATGAACGAAGAGAAGAGAACGAATCGCCGGAAAGAATTAGAAGAACCAATATGCTAGAGGGGATTTAGATGCAAAAGAACAAAGAGATCACGAGCTGATTAAAGAACACTTGAATGAAGCGCCGGAAGAATATTGATATGAACGAAGGGGCACGGATATAGAATAATTGGAGAACGAATCTGAAAACTTGGAATGAAGAAATCTTCCGAAAAGATGGCCTCCGGATGATTGAGACGGAAAGTAACTCCTGAAATACTCCGGATGGATGAAAAAAAAATTGCATGACTCGAAACAACTAGATAGGATAGCATCGAGCTAGCACCATGAATCTCCGGGAGAACGGACAAGATTTAAGAGGAACTCTTCTTCGATCTTCAAATGACAACGAGAAACACCGCAAAAATTATTGAGATACTCCGGGAGAATGAAAAGAGGAAGGGTTGACCCAAAGATGAGAAGAATTAGAAAGCGATCTTGGAGAAGGCATGTGACTGATGAAATTCATACTTACGTCAAATTCGAAAAGAATTGAGAATAACTCCGGGAAATCGGAAGAGTCGTAAGATCCTCAGGAAAGACCTGTGGGTTAGGGCCCACTAAAAGAAAACACCGTTGGAAAGGGATGTTGAATGGATAGATGATGCACCGGAAGAACTGAAATATTTGACTGAGGTGACAACCTCGAATTAATTGGAACACAGATGAATCTCCTGAGATGTCTTGAACTCGGAATGATTGAATGGCGAGAGGCAAATGAGCAAGGAGAACACTTGATCCAAGGAAAGAATATGATCAACACCAAAAAAACTTGAATTGAGTGCACCGAAAAAAGAAAGGGATGAAGAATGACGAACAAGACGAGAATTCACCGGTTGAAATAATTGAGGGAAGACTCCACACGAATGAAATTGATGCTCAAAAGAGACTCAAACTCCGGGAATAATAGGGTGGGAGGCGGAAAACAAAGACAACTTGGAAGGGAAATCGACAAATATCTTGAAGAGAAACACGGTTGAAAACATTGAGGAAAAGAACAAAGACTTCGCACGAAGAGGATGGATACTCGATTACGGACTCCGGTTCCGAGAAGAAGAAGGGTGGGCGGGTGGGAAAAAACAAGGACAACTTCAGACAGGGAAACAATGACGTCGGAGGAAGAACTGAGGATTGAACTTGGCAAAGATGAAGATGGTTGAGTCGTCTTGACGAGAAATGCACCGGATAAAAAGAGCTGAGAAACAACTATCGGAAAACCAACTGCGTGGTCCTAAAGAAAAATTTGAAGGGGAAGAGGAGTAATTCAAAACACCTACGTCAAGATTCCTTACCAGAGCGACGAAGGGGCAGAGGAGTAAAAAGAATTTCTACTCTCCGATATAACTAGACTCTGAAAACAGTTTTCTTCTAGACTCAACAACGGTCAAACTACACGATCAATCAAGGGGCTCCTAGGGTCGGTCGAGGCTCTGATACCAACTTGTCACGCCCAATATGCGACCCTATCCAAAAGGAACTCGAAGGTCCCACCAAGGATAGACCCGCATATTGAAACGCTTTTGCAAGGTGGATATCATTACATCAACATTACATAATAGATGGGGATACATACATAAGTCACAAATGCCACAAGAATACATCAACATCAAATACAAGATCAACATCTGACTACGGATGTAACATAAATAGAAGCTCAAGCGACATCCACCCTGCTAGCCCAGGCTGCCGACCTGGAACCTATCCCCTGATCGAAGAAGCAGAAGAAGAAACTCCAACACAAACAAACATCGCTCTCGCGTCATGATCATCGCATAACCTGTACCTGCAACTGGTGGTGTAGTAATCTGTGAGCCACGAGGACTTAGCAATCCCATTACCATGGGTATCAAGACTAGCAAAGCTTAAAGGGAAAGGAAGGGGTAAAGTGGTGAGGTTGCAGCAGCGACTAAGCATAAATGGTGGCTAACATACGCAAATGAGAGCGAGAAGAGAAACAAAGGAACGGTCGTCAACTAGTAATGATCAAGAAGTGATCCTGAACTCCTACTTATGTCAGACATAACCCAGAAACCGTGTTCTCCTCTCGATCAACCCCGAAAAGAGACACTCACGGTTACGCACACGGTTGGTGTATTTTAGAAGAGTTTTGCTTCAAGTTTACTACAACCGGATATTAACAAATTCCCATCTGCCACATAACCGCGGGCACGGCTTTCGAAAGTTTATACCCTGCAGGGGTGTCCCAACTTAGCCCATGATAAGCTCTCGCGATCAATGAAGGATATTCCTTCTCCCCGGGAAGACCCGATCAGTCTCGGAATCCCGGCTACAAGACATTTCGACAAAGAATAAAACAAGACCAGCAAAGCCCCCGATCGCCGACAATCCCGATAGGAGCTGCACATATCTCGTTCTCAGGGCAACACCGGATGAGACATCCTACGAGTAAAACCAAACCTCGAGTTGCCACGAGGGGGCCCCGCAGTCTACTCGGTTCGGGCCAGCACTTAGAGAAGCACTGGTCCGGGGGGGCTAAATAAAGATGACCCTCGAGAGAGCGACTCCCAAGGGAAAAATAGGTGGTGGTGAGGCAAATGGTAAAACCAATGTTGGGCCTTGCTGGACGAGTCTTATTCAAAGCGAACTGTCAAGGGGGTCCCATAAATCACCCGACCGCGTTAGGGACGCAAAATCCGGGAACATAATACCGATATGACGGAAACTAGGGCGGCAAGAGTGGAACAAAACACCAGGCATAAGGCCGAGCCTTCCACCCTTTACCAAGTATATAGATGCATTAATAAAATAAGATATATTGTGATATCCCAACAAGTAAACATGTTCCAACAAGGAACAACATCTCCATGTTCCAACAAGGAACAAACTTCATCTTCACCTGCAACTAACAACGCTATAAGAGGGGCTGAGCAAAGCGGTAACATAGCCAAACAATGGTTTGCTAGGAAGGGTGCAAAAAGTTAGAGGCTGACATGGCAATTAGGTAGGCTTGAGCAGCAAGTGATAGGTAGCGCAGCAAAGCGATAGAACGAAGCAACTAGCATAGCAATGATAGTAGTGAGATCCAGGGTAGCGGTCATCTTGCCTGAAATCCCGCAAGGAAGAAGAACGAGTCCATGAAGAAGACGAACGGATGAAGCCGAACCAAGCGTAGACGAACGGATCCTCACGATCGCAACGAAACAGGAACTAACAAGAAGAAGCACACAACATAGTAAACACACCACACATGAACATGACAAGATGCACAACAAACATGATGCATGACAAATCTAGATGAGGCTACTCATGGCAAGAGATGATGCAAACAAGAGCAACACATCAAAGCAAGTTTAAATGAGGCCAGAAACAACATATAACAATTCCGGTAAGTCCTCATATGCAAATTTCGAAATTGGTCCAGATCTGAATAAACCTTATGTTCAAGTTGTTAAACAGCAAGTTAAAATGCACCACGATGATCTACACGAAATTCTAGTCAAGTTACATATAAAGTTCATTAGATTCGGAGCTACGACCTAGAAGATATGAGCAAAACAAGATAATGGCATTGATGCAAAATGCATACAAACATCAAGCAAACACCTCAAAACATGGATGCAACATGATAATATGAAACTACATGCAATTCTAAGCAAGTTTCATATAGAGCACACTCAAAAGCAGCAACGGTTCAACACATACACACAATACAAGTTATAGCAACAATCTGTCCAAAACAGCAACTAGGCATATTGCGAGCATCAAAACAACATGCTACAGCACCTCAACATGAAAACAAAAGGCATGGGCATGATGTACAGATAAAGCATTACAAAATATGAACACTGAGCTATCTCCAGAAACAACTAGAACATGCTCAAAATGACAGGCAAGATTGCAAATAATAACAGCTTTGAGACTTTGCGAAAATAACATCAAAGTTGCAAGGTTTAGAGCTATCAAACAACATGTTACAGGAACTTATCATGGCAAACAAAGGCATGGCATGAATCTACTAATTGCATAGAACAAAAGTCCCTTACTGACCATAAGCCAAAAAGGATCAAGATATGATGGCACCCACGTAAACATGGCAAGTTATATTACAGATTCATACATGGCAGAACAACGATAAGTAGGCATGTTGGTGAGCTTGAACCACTCACCACAGAGCAATACATGGCATGGCAAGGCAACCAACAGTAAGAAGACATGGCATAGAAGCTATAAATGGCAAGAACAACATCATAGCATGCAAGGGTCAACTACAACAACCTTGGCAAAATTGAATAACATGTAAACAACCTGCCAGGAAGCATTTTATAGCAAAAAGTAGAGCTCGATTGACTCAAGCTATGGCACTCCATAATTGCAAACAAGGGCATGGATGGATAGAGCAAGACATGTTTAACAAAACATCCTTACTGAAGTATCTCAAAATATGCATGGAACTCTCTGTAGCATCAAGTCAACATGGCATAAAAATATCAGCAGAACAGGGCTGAAATCAGCAACATTATGATGCCTAGTTTGCATGCTTGTGCTAATCACCACATAGATCACAAAAATACATGGCATACACCCCTGTAAAGATGGCATGGCATATTACAAAACACATGTAGGACTCAAGCCCATAGGATGCACACATCAATCATGGCAAAAATGACAAAGTGCAAGTTCATTAAGAAACGAAACTAACATCACATAGCACTCTTCCAACAGCATTTCCGGAATCAATATGAACTCAAATGTAAATGATGCAAAGAGATGAAATGATCTACTCTTCGAGGCGAACATTTTGACATATTATACGCACAAAACGGAGCCACGGATGCAGAGTTATGGCATGATGAAAATGCAACAAAATGCAACAATTTCAGGGACTTAGTGGAATTTTGGGAAGGGAAAGTCAACCGACGACGGTGGAGCGGGACGGAGGGATCCGGCGAGGCAGGGGCATTTGGATGGGGAGTGGTGGATCTCGTCCACTCCCCAGATCCGGCGACGGGGCGGCGGCTCCGGCGAGCTCCGGCTCCGGCCGGAGCGGAGGAGGATGGCGAGGGCCGGGGAAGACTCCGGCAGGGGCCCCACGGCGGCGGGCGGCGGATCCATGGGCGGCGGCGGCGGATGGCGACCGGGTAGGCGCGGCCGGCGGAGGAGATGAGCTCCGGGGGTGGGGGCGTCTTGTGGCGAGGCGAGGGCGACGGCGCTGGGCGGCGGGCTCGGGCCGCGGCTCAGGCAGGCGGCCTCGGGCCCGGCCTCCCGGGCGCGCGGCGGCGTGGGAAGCGGCGGGCGGCGGCGAATGGCGGCATGCCACGTGGCGGCGGCGGGGCGACCCGGACGTGTCCGGCTGCGGCCGGACGTGTCCGGTGGCGGCGGGTACGAAAAAATGGCTAGGGTTAGAGGGATTCATCCGTGAATTCGAAGGGGGAGGTGTATTTATAGATAGAGGGAGCTAGGAGAGCCCAAATGAGGTGCGGTTTTCGGCCACGCGATCGTGATCGAACTACCGAGAGCATGGAGGGGAGTTTGGTGGGTTTTGGTCCACTTTGGAAGGGGTGTTGGGCTGCACACAAAAGAGGCCTTTGCGGTTACCCGGTTAACCGTTGGAGTACCAAACGACCTCCAAATGGCACGAAACTTGACAGGCGGTATACCGGTGCTATACCAAGGCCGCTTGACAAACCTCGGTCCATTCCGAGACCATTTAATACCCGCACACGAAAAGAGGTAAAAGGGAGCGCCGGGAGACATAGGAGTGCCGGATTGCAAAATGGACAACGGGGAAAATGCTCGGATGCATGAGACGAACACATATGCAAAATGAGATGCACATGATGACATGATATGAAATGCAGATGATGACGTGGCAAAAAGAGACACGCAAGCACATGACATGGCAACGACGGTGAATAACTGACAGACACACACGCATCAATCCGGGCGTTACAACACTCCTCCACTAACAAGAGATCTCGTCCCGAGATCTTAGGACCGAGACGGAAGAGAAAAGGAAGAGGTGAAACAAGAAATCAATAGAAGAAGCAAAGAATCAAGAGCACTCAAGAAGAAGAGAGGAACGACGAGAATGACAAGAATCGAAAGCTCATGGAAACATGATAGACTCATAAACAACTCCGGTTCGAACGAGATAAGAAATGAATAAGACTGAAAGGATTTAGGCAGCACTCCGGTTGAACAAGGAAAGAATAGAACACGAACTTCACAAGATGGAATGACACTTGACGACATAAGCAATGCAATGCCTCCGGAAGAATTGGAAAAATTGAGTGAAAAGAACTTAGAAGGAAGGATTAAACGGAGTTGTTGAGAAAATCAACAACGAAAGAATAAGATTGTTGTGGACTTATAGGTAACATCTCGAGATCATAAGGTGGTAACCGGCCACAAACGGAAATGATTTGATAGATGAGAAGAACGAAGAAATGCAAAACTCCAATTCTAAAGAATACGGAGAATTAATTGCACTTCGAGACGCGAGAAGAAAGATACTTGAATTCCACCAACAAAATCTTGATGAACACTTGAAGAATGAATTAAATCATGAAGAACCACCGTGAAGAACTCCGGTAACAAAATGATGATGAGATAGAATGAAGGACGAAAGAATAAGATGAGCATTGCGATGATTTAGATGGGGTTTCCGACAAAATAGCCGAGGAAAAATTGAACTCGGAAAAGAATAAAGATGCAAACACTTGGAAGTAGAATTTATTCCTCAAGAACAAACTCCGAAGTAAAGGATTAATCACTTGGATGAAATAAGAATAAGATTTATTGTATGCTTATCCTTCATGAAATTAAATTGATGACCAACAATGGATTTTGCATACTACTTATTCTTCTTGAAAAAAGATTGAGAAGGGATAGCACAAAACTTGAGAAGGTCTTCATGAACCACCGGTAGGATTTGAGAGAACGAACGGATTGATATGATAATCTAGGAAAAAGAACCTTGACCGAACCACCGTTAGAAATGAAAATGAACGAAGAGAAGAGAACGAATCGCCGGAAAGAATTAGAAGAACCAATATGCTAGAGGGGATTTAGATGCAAAAGAACAAAGAGATCACGAGCTGATTAAAGAACACTTGAATGAAGCGCCGGAAGAATATTGATATGAACGAAGGGGCACGGATATAGAATAATTGGAGAACGAATCTGAAAACTTAGAATGAAGAAATCTTCCGAAAAGATGGCCTCCGGATGATTGAGACGGAAAGTAACTCCTGAAATACTCCGGATGGATGAAAAAAAAATTGCATGACTCGAAACAACTAGATAGGATAGCATCGAGCTAGCACCATGAATCTCCGGGAGAACGGACAAGATTTAAGAGGAACTCTTCTTCGATCTTCAAATGACAACGAGAAACACCGCAAAAATTATTGAGATACTCCGGGAGAATGAAAAGAGGAAGGGTTGACCCAAAGATGAGAAGAATTAGAAAGCGATCTTGGAGAAGGCATGTGATGATGAAATTCATACTTACGTCAAATTCCGAAAAGAATTGAGAATAACTCCGGGGAAATCAGAAGAGTCAAGTAAGATCCTGGGAAAGACCTGTGGGTTAGGGCCCACTAAAAGAAAACACCGTTGGAAAGGGATGTTGAATGGATAGATGACTCACCGGAAGAACTGAAATATTTGACTGAGGTGACAACCTCGAATTAATTGGAACACAGATGAATCTCCTGAGATGTCTTCGGAACTCCGGAATGATTGAATGGCGAGAGGCAAATGAGCAAGGAGAACACTTGATCCAAGGAAAGAATATGATCAACACCGAAAAAAAACTTGAATTGAGTGCACCGGAAAAAGAAAGGGATGAAGAATGACGAACAAGACGAGAATTCACCGGTTGAAATAATTGAGGGAAGACTCCACACGAATGAAATTGATGCTCGAAAGAGACTCAAACTCCGGGAATAATAGGGTGGGGGCGGAAAACAAAGACAACTTGGAAGGGGAAATCGACAAATATCTTGAAGAGAAACACCGGTTGAAAACACTGAGGAAAAAGAACAAAGACTTCGCACGAAGAGGATGGATACTCGATTACGGACTCCGGTTCCGAGAAGAAGAAGGGTGGGCGGGTGGGAAAAAACAAGGACAACTTCAGACAGGAAACAATGACGTCGGAGGAAGAACGAGGATTGAACTTGGCAAAGATGAAGATGGTTGAGTCGTCTTGACGAGAAATGCACCGGATAAAAAGAGCTGAGAAACAACTATCGGAAAACCAACTGCGTGGTCCTAAAGAAAAATTTGAAGGGAAGAGGAGTAATTCAAAACACCTACGCCAAGATTCCTTACGGAGCGATTAAGGGCGAGGAGTAAAAATAATTTCTACTCTCGATATAACTAGACTCAAAACAGTTTTCTTCTAGACTCAACAACGGTCAAACTACACGATCAATCAAGGGCTCCTAGGGTCGGTCGAGGCTCGATACCAACTTGATCACGCCTAATATGCGACCCTATCCAAAAGGAACTCAAGGTCCCACCAAGGATAGACCCGATATTGAAACGCTTTTGCAAGGTGGATATCATTACATCAACATTACATAATAGGTGGGGATACATACATAAGTCACAAATGCCACAAGAATACATCAACATCAAATACAAGATCAACATCTGACTACGGATGTAACATAAACAGAAGCTCAAGCGACATCCACCCTGCTAGCCCAGGCTGCCGACCTGGAACCTATCCCCTGATCGAAGAAGTAGAAGAAGAAACTCCAACACAAACAAACATCGCTCTCGCGTCATGATCATCGCATAACCTGTACCTGCAACTGGTGGTGTAGTAATCTGTGAGCCACGAGGACTTAGCAATCCCATTACCATGGGTATCAAGACTAGCAAAGCTTAAAGGGAAAGGAAGGGGTAAAGTGGTGAGGTTGCAGCAGCGACTAAGCATAAATGGTGGCTAACATACGCAAATGAGAGCGAGAAGAGAAACAAAGGAACGGTCGTCAACTAGTAATGATCAAGAAGTGATCCTGAACTCCTACTTACGTCAGACATAACCCAGAAACCGTGTTCTCCTCTCGATCAACCCGAAAAGAGACACTCACGATTACGCACACGATTGGTGTATTTTAGAAGAGTTTTGCTTCAAGTTTACTACAACCGGATATTAACAAATTCCATCTGCCACATAACCGCTGGCACGGCTTTGAAAGTTTATACCCTGCAGGGTGTCCCAACTTAGCCCATGATAAGCTCTCGCGATCAACGAAGGATATTCCTTCTCCCCGGGAAGACCCGATCAGTCTCGGAATCCCGGCTACAAGACATTTCGACAGCAATAAAACAAGACCAGCAAAGCCTCCCGATGCGCCGACAATCCCGATAGGAGCTGCACATATCTCGTTCTCAGGGCAACACCGGATGAGACATCCTACGAGTAAAACCAAACCTCGAGTTGCCACGAGGGGCCCCAGATCTACTCGGTTCGGGCCAGCACTTAGAGAAGCACCGTCCGGGGGCTAAATAAAGATGACCCTCGAGAGAGCGACTCCCAAGGGAAAAATAGGTGGTGGTGAGGCAAATGGTAAAACCAATGTTGGGCCTTGCTGGACGAGTCTTATTCAAAGCGAACTGTCAAGGGGGTCCCATAAATCACCCGACCGCGTTAGGGACGCAAAATCCGGGAACATAATACCGATATGACGGAAACTAGGGCGGCAAGAGTGGAACAAAACACCAGCATAAGGCCGAGCCTTCCACCCTTTACCAAGTATATAGATGCATTAATAAAATAAGATATATTGTGATATCCCAACAAGTAAACATGTTCCAACAAGGAACAACATCTCCATGTTCCAACAAGGAACAAACTTCATCTTCACCTGCAACTAACAACGCTATAAGAGGGGCTGAGCAAAGCGGTAACATAGCCAAACAATGGTTTGCTAGGAAGGGTGCAAAAAGTTAGAGGCTGACATGGCAATTAGGTAGGCTTGAGCAGCAAGTGATAGGTAGCGCAGCAAAGCGATAGAACGAAGCAACTAGCATAGCAATGATAGTAGTGAGATCCAGGTAGCGGTCATCTTGCCTGAAATCCCGCAAGGAAGAAGAACGAGTCCATGAAGAAGACGAACGGATGAAGCCGAACCAAGCGTAGACGAACGGATCCTCACGATCGCAACGAAACAGGAACTAACAAGAAGAAGCACACAACATAGTAAACACACCACACATGAACATGACAAGATGCACAACAAACATGATGCATGACAAATCTAGATGAGGCTACTCATGGCAAGAGATGATGCAAACAAGAGCAACACATCAAAGCAAGTTTAAATGAGGCCAGAAACAACATATAACAATTCCGGTAAGTCCTCATATGCAAATTTCGAAATTGGTCCAGATCTGAATAAACCTTATGTTCAAGTTGTTAAACAGCAAGTTAAAATGCACCACGATGATCTACACGAAATTCTAGTCAAGTTACATATAAAGTTCATTAGATTCGGAGCTACGACCTAGAAGATATGAGCAAAACAAGATAAACATGGCATTGATGCAAAATGCATACAAACATCAAGCAAACACCTCAAAACATGGATGCAACATGATAATATGAAACTACATGCAATTCTAAGCAAGTTTCATATAGAGCACACTCAAAACGGAGCAACGGTTCAACACATACACACAATACAAGTTATAGCAACAATCTGTCCAAAACAGCAACTAGGCATATTGCGAGCATCAAAACAACATGCTACAGCACCTCAACATGAAAACAAAAGGCATGGGCATGATGTACAAATAAAGCATTACAAAATATGAACACTGAGCTATCTCCAGAAACAACTAGAACATGCTCAGAATGACAGGGAAAGATTGCAAATAATAACAGCTTTAGACTTTGCGAAAAATAACATCAAAGTTGCAAGGTTTAGAGCTATCAAACAACATGTTACAGGAACTTATCATGGCAAACAAAGGCATGGCATGAATCTACTAATTTCATAGAACAAAAGTCCCTTACTGACCATAAGCCAAAAAGGATCAGAAGATATGATGGCACCCACGTAAACATGGCAAGTTATATTACAGATTCATACATGGCAGGAACAACGATAAGTAGGCATGTTGGTGAGCTTGAACCACTCACCACAGAGCAATACATGGCATGGCAAGGCAACCAACAGTAAGAATACATGGAATAGAAGCTATAAATAGCAAGAACAACATCATAGCATGCAAGGGTCAACTACAACAACCTTGGAAAAATTGAATAACATGTAAACAACCTGCCAGGAAGCATTTTATAGCAAAAGTAGAGCTCGATTGACTCAAGCTATGGCACTCCATAATTGCAAACAAGGGCATGGACGGATAGATCAAGACATGTTTAACAAAACATCCTTACTGAAGTATCTCAAAATATGCATGGAACTCTCTGTAGCATCAAGTCAACATGGCATAAAAATATCAGCAGAACAGGGCTGAAATCAGCAACATTATGATGCCTAGTTTGCATGCTTGTGCTAATCACCACATAGATCACAAAAATACATGGCATACACCACTGGAAAGATGGCATGGCATATTACAAAACACATGTAGGACTCAAGCCCATAGGATGCACACATCAATCATGGCAAAAATGACAAAAGTGCAAGTTCTGTTAAGAAGCTGAAACTAACATCACATAGCACTCTTCCAACAGCATTTCGGGAATCAATATGAACTCAAATGTAAATGATGCAAAGAGATGAAATGATCTACTTTCGAGGCGAACATTTTGACATATTATACGCATAAAACGGAGCCACGGATGCGGAGTTATGGCATGATGAAAATGCAACAAAATGCAACAATTTCGGGGACTTAGTGGAATTTTGGGGAGGGGAAAGTCAACCGACGAGGTGGAGCGGGACGGAGGGATCCGGGCGAGGCAGGGCATTTGGATGGGGAGTGGTGGATCTCGCCCACTCCCAGATCCGCGACGGGCGGCGGCTCGCGAAGCTCCGGCTCCGTCCGAGCGGAGGAGGATGGCGAGGGCGGGAAGACTCGGCGAGGCCCACGCAGCGGGCGGCGGATCCATGGCCGGGCGGCGGATGGCGACGACTGGTAGGCGCGGCCGGCGGAGGAGATGAGCTCCGCGGTGGGGGCGTCTGTGGCGCAGGTGGCGACGGGTTTGGCGGCGCGCGACGGGCGCTCGAGGCGGCGCTCGGGCCAGCGTGGCTCGGGCGGGCTGGCCTCGCGCCGATGGGCGGCGGGGCGCGTGAGGAAGTGGCGCGGGCGGCGGCGAATGGCGGCGTGCCACGTGGCGGCGGGGCGACCGGACGTGTCCGCTGCGGCGGACGTGTCCGTGGCGGCGGGGACGAAAAATGGCTAGGGTTAGAGGATTCATCCGTGAATTGAAGGGGATGTGTATTTATAGATAGAGGAGCTAGGAGAGTCCAAATGAGGTGCGGTTTTCGCCACGCGATCGTGATCGAACGTCCGAGAGCATGGAGGGAGTTTGGTGGGTTTTGGCCACTTTGGAAGGGTGTTGGGCTGCACACAAAAGAGGCCTTTGCGACATACCGGTTAACCGTTGAGTACCAAACGACCTCCAAATGGCACGAAACTTGACAGGCGGTATACCGGTGCTATACCAAGGCCGCTTGACAAACCTCGGTCCATTCCGAGACCATTTAATACCCGCACACGAAAAGAGGTAAAAGGGAGCGCCGGGAGACATAGGAGTGCCGGATTGCAAAACGGACAACGGGGAAAATGCTCGGATGCATGAGACGAACACGTATGCAAAATGAGATGCACATGATGACATGATATGAAATGCAGATGATGACGTGGCAAAAAGAGACACGCAAGCACATGACATGGCAACGACGGCGAATAACTGACAGACACCTGGCGCACCGAATCCGGGGCGTTACAACACTCCTCCACTAACAAGAGATCTCGTCCCGAGATCTTAGGACCGAGACGGAAGAGAAAAGGAAGAGGTGAAACAAGAACTCAATATAAGAAGCAAAGAATCAAGAGCACTCAAGAAGAAGAGAGGAACGACGAGAATGACAAGAATCGAAAGCTCATGGAAACATGATAGACTCATAAACAACTCCGGTTCGAACGAGATAAGAAATGAATAAGACTGAAAGGATTTAGGAAGCACACCGGTTGAACAAGGAAAGAATAGAACACGAACTTCACAAGATGGAATGACACTTGACGACATAAGCAATGCAATGCCTCCGGAAGAATTGGAAAAATTGAGTGAAAAGAACTTAGAAGGAAGGATTGAACGGAGTTGTTGAGAAAATCAACAATGAAAGAATAAGATTGTTGTGGACTTATAGGTAACATCTCGAGATCATAAGGTGGTAACCGGCCACAAACGGAAATGATTTGATAGATGAGAAGAACGAAGAAATGCAAAACTCCAATTATAAAGAATACGGAGAATTAATTGCACTTCGAGACGCGAGAAGAAAGATACTTGAATTCCACCAACAAAATCTTGATGAACACTTGAAGAATGAATTAAATCATGAAGAACCACCGTGAAGAACTCCGGTAACAAAAGGATGATGAGATAGAATGAAGGACGAAAGAATAAGATGAGCATTGCGATGATTTAGATGGGGTTTCCGACAAAATAGCCGAGGAAAAATTGAACTCCGGAAAAGAATAAAGATGCAAACACTTGGAAGTAGAATTTATTCCTCAAGAACAAACTCCGAAGTAAAGGATTAATCACTTGGATGAAATAAGAATAAGATTTATTGTATGCTTATCCTTCATGAAATTAAATTGATGACCAACAATGGATTTTGCATACTACTTATTCTTCTTGAAAAAAGATTGAGAAGGATAGCACAAAACTTGAGAAGGTCTTCATGAACCACTGGTAGGATTTGAGAGAACGAACGGATTGATATGATAATCAAGGAAAAAGAACCTTGACCGAACCACCGTTAGAAATGAAAATGAACGAAGAGAAGAGAACGAATCGCCGGAAAGAATTAGAAGAACCAATATGCTAGAGGGGATTTAGATGCAAAAGAACAAAGAGATCACGAGATGATTAAAGAACACTTGAACGAAGCACCGGAAGAATATTGATATGAACGAAGGGGCACGGATATAGAATAATTGGAGAACGAATCTGAAAACTTAGAATGAAGAAATCTTCCGAAAAGATGGCCTCCGGATGATTGAGACGGAAAGTAACTCCTGAAATACTCCGGATGGATGAAAAAAAATTTGCATGACTCGAAACAATTAGATAGGATAGCATCGAGCTAGCACCATGAATCTCCGGGAGAACGGACAAGATTTAAGAGGAACTCTTCTTCGATCTTCAAATGACAACGAGAAACACCGCAAAAATTATTGAGATACTCCGGGAGAATGAAAAGAGGAAGGGTTGACCCAAAGATGAGAAGAATTAGAAAGCGATCTTGGAGAAGGCATGTGACTGATGAAATTCATACTTACGTCAAATTCCGAAAAGAATTGAGAATAACTCCGGGGAAATCAGAAGAGTCAGGTAAGATCCTGGGAAAGACCTGTGGGTTAGGGCCCACTAAAAGAAAACACCGTTGGAAAGGGATGTTGAACAGATAGATGATGCACCGGAAGAACTGAAATATTTGACTGAGGTGACAACCTCGAATTAATTGGAACACAGACGAATCTCCTGAGATGTCTTCGGAACTCCGGAATGATTGAATGGCGAGAGGCAAATGATCAGGGAGAACACTTGATCCAAGGAAAGAATATGATCAACACCGAAAAAAACTTGAATTGAGTGCACCGGAAAAAGAAAGGGATGAAGAATGATGAACAAGACGAGAATTCACCGGTTGAAATAATTGAGGGAAGACTCCACACGAATGAAATTGATGCTCGAAAGAGACTCAAACTCCGGGAATAATAGGGTGGAGGCGGAAAACAAAGACAACTTGGAAGGGGAAATCGACAAATATCTTGAAGAGAAACACCGTTGAAAACATTGAGGAAAAGAACAAAGACTTCGCACAAATAGGATGGATACTGATTACGGACTCCGGTTCCGAGAAGAAGAAGGGTGGGCGGTGGGAAAAAACAAGGACAACTTCGACAGGAAACAACGACGTCGGAGGAAGAACCGAGGATTGAACTTGGCAAAGATGAAGATGGTTGAGTCGTCTTGACGAGAAATGCACCGGATAAAAAGAGCTGAGAAACAACTATCGGAAAACCAACTGCGTGGTCCTAAAGAAAAATTTGAAGGGAAGAGGAGTAATTCAAAACACCTACGCCAAGATCCCTTACCAGAAGCGACGAAGGGCAGAGGAGTAAAAAGAATTTCTACTCTCGATATAACTAGACTCGAAAACAGTTTTCTTCTAGACTCAACAACGGTCAAACTACACGATCAATCAAGGGCTCCTAGGGTTGGTCGAGGCTCGATACCAACTTGATCACGCCTAATATGCGACCCTATCCAAAAGGAACTCAAGGTCCCACCAAGGATAGACCCGATATTGAAACGCTTTTGCAAGGTGGATATCATTACATCAACATTACATAATAGATGGGGATACATACATAAGGCACAAATGCCACAAGAATACATCAACATCAAATACAAGATCAACATCCGACTACGGATGTAACATAAACAGAAGCTCAAGCGACATCCACCTCTGCTAGCCAGTGCTGCCGACCGAACCTATCCCCGATTGAAGAAGCGTAAGAAGAAACTCCAACACAAACAAACATCGCTCTCGCGTCATGATCATCGCACAACCTGTACCGCAACTGGTGGTGTAGTAATCTGTGAGCCACGAGGACTTAGCAATCCCATTACCATGGGTATCAAGACTAGCAAAGCTTAAAGGGAAAGGAATGGGTAAAGTGGTGAGGTTGCAGCAGCGACTAAGCATAAATGGTGGCTAACATACGCAAATGAGAGCGAGAAGAGAAACAAAAGGAACGGTCGTCAACTAGTAATGATCAAGAAGTGATCCTGAACTCCTACTTACGTCAGACATAACCCAGAAACCGTGTTCTCCTCTCGATCAACCCCAAAAGAGACACTCACGATTACGCATTACGGTTGGTGTATTTTAGAAGAGTTTTGCTTCAAGTTTACTACAACCGGATATTAACAAATTCCCATCTGCCACATAACCGTGGGCACGGCTTTCGAAAGTTTATACCCTTCAGGGGTGTCCCAACTTAGCCCATGATAAGCTCTCGCGATCAACGAAGGATATTCCTTCTCCCGGAAGACCCGATCAGTCTCGGAATCCGGCTACAAGACATTTCGACAGAGAATAAAACAAGACCAGCAAAGCCTCCCGATGCGCCGACAATCCCGATAGGAGCTGCACATATCTCGTTCTCGGGCAACACGGATGAGACATCCTACGAGTAAAACCAAACCTCGAGTTGCCACGAGGGGCCCCGCAGATCTACTCGGTTCGGGCCAGCACTTAGAGAAGCACCGTCCGGGGCTAAATAAAGATGACCCTCGAGAGAGCGACTCCCAAGGGAAAATAGGTGGTGGTGAGGCAAATGGTAAAACCAATGTTGGGCCTTGCCGGACGAGTCTTATTCAAAGCGAACTGTCAAGGGGTCCCATAAATCACCCGACCACGTTAGGGACGCAAAATCCGGGAACATAATACCGATATGACGGAAACTAGGGCGGCAAGAGTGGAACAAAACACCAGCATAAGGCCGAGCCTTCCACCCTTTACCAAGTATATAGATGCATTAATAAAATAAGATATATTGTGATATCCCAACAAGTAAACATGTTCCAACAAGGAACAACATCTCCATGTTCCAACAAGGAACAAACTTCATCTTCACCTGCAACTAACAACGCTATAAGAGGGCTGAGCAAAGCGGTAACATAGCCAAACAATGGTTTGCTAGGAAGGGTG
This sequence comes from Aegilops longissima, assembly GCA_021605205.1. Taxonomy (NCBI): domain Eukaryota; kingdom Viridiplantae; phylum Streptophyta; class Magnoliopsida; order Poales; family Poaceae; genus Aegilops; species Aegilops longissima. The sequence goes on along the minus strand of CM038677.1, from coordinate 541,305,001 downwards.
CAAAAGTTAGAGGCGACATGGCAATTAGGTAGGCTTGAGCAGAAGTGATAGGTAGCGCAGCAAAGCGATAGAACGAAGCAACTAGCATAGCAATGATAGTAGTGAGATCCAGGTAGCGGTCATCTTGCCTGAAATCCCGCAAGGAAGAAGAACGAGTCCATGAAGAAGACGAACGGATGAAGCCGAACCAAGCGTGAGACGAACGGATCCTCACGATCGCAACGAAACAGAACTAACAAGAAGAAGCACACAACATAGTAAACACACCACACATGAACATGACAAGATGCACAACAAACATGATGCATGACAAATCTAGATGAGGCTACTCATGGCAAGAGATGATGCAAACAAGAGCAACACATCAAAGCAAGTTTAAATGAGGCCGAAACAACATATAACAATTCCTAAGTCCTCATATGCAAATTTCGAAATTGGTCCAGATCTGAATAAACCTTATGTTCAAGTTGTTAAACAGCAAGTTAAAATGCACCATGATGATCTACACGAAATTCTAGTCAAGTTACATATAAAGTTCATTAGATTCGGAGCTACGACCTAGAAGATATGAGCAAAACAAGATAAACATGGCATTGATGCAAAATGCATACAAACATCAAGAAAACACCTCAAAACATGGATGCAACATGATAATATGAAACTACATGCAATTCTAAGCAAGTTTCATATAGAGCACACTCAAAACGGAGCAACGGTTCAACACATACACACAATACAAGTTATAGCAACAATCTGTCCAAAACAGCAACTAGGCATATTGCGAGCATCAAAACAACATGCTACAGCACCTCAACATGAAAACAAAAGGCATGGGCATGATGTACAGATAAAGCATTACAAAACATGAACACTGAGCTATCTCCGAAACAACTAGAACATGCTCAAAATGACAGGAAAGATTGCAAATAATAACAGTTTGGACTTTGCGTAAAATAACATCAGGTTGCAAGGTTTAGAGCTATCAAACAACATGTTACAGGAACTTATCATGGCAAACAAAGGCATGGCATGAATCTACTAATTGCATAGAACAAAAGTCCCTTACTGACCATAAGCCAAAAAGGATCAGAAGATATGATGGCACCCACGTAAACATGGCAAGTTATATTACAGATTCATACATGGCAGGAACAACGATAAGTAGGCATGTTGGTGAGCTTGAACCACTCACCACAGAGCAATACATGGCATCGCAAGGCAACCAATAGTAAGAAGACATGGCATAGAAGCTATAAATGGCAAGAACAACATCATAGCATGCAAGGGTCAACTACAACAACCTTGGAAAAATTGAATAACATGTAAACAACCTGCCAGGAAGCATTTTATAGCAAAAGTAGAGCTCGATTGACTCAAGCTATGGCACTCCATAATTGCAAAAAAGGGCATGTATGGACAGAGCAAGACATGTTTAACAAAACATCCTTACTGAAGTATCTCAAAATATGCATGGAACTCTCTGTAGCATCAAGTTAACATGGCATAAAAATATCAGCAGAACAGGGCTGAAATCAGCAACATTATGATGCCTAGTTTGCATGCTTGTGCTAATCACCACATAGATCACAAAAATACATGGCATACACCCCTGGAAAGATGGCATGGCATATTACAAAACACATGTAGGACTCAAGCCCATAGGATGCACACATCAATCATGGCAAAAATGACAAAAGTGCAAGTTCTGTTAAGAAACAGAAACTAACATCACATAGCACTCTTCCAACAGCATTTCCGGAATCAATATGAACTCAAATGTAAATGATGCAAAGAGATGAAATGATCTACTCTTCGAGGCGAACATTTTGACATATTATACGCACAAAACGGAGCCACGGATGCAGAGTTATGGCATGATGAAAATGCAACAAAAATGCAACAATTTCGGGGAATTAGTGGAATTTTGGGGAGGGGAAAGTCAACCGGGACGAGGTGGAGCGGGACGGAGGGATCCGGGCGAGGCAGGGGCATTTGGATGGGGGAGTGGTGGATCTCGTCCACTCCCCAGATCCGGCGACGGGGCGGCGGCTCCGGCGAGCTCCGGCTCCGGCCGGAGCGGAGGAGGATGGCGAGGGGCGGGGAAGACTCCGGCAGGGGCCCCACGGCGGCGGGCGGCGGATCCATGGCTGGCGGCGGCGGATGGCGACTGGTAGGCGCGGCGGCGGAGGAGATGAGCTCCGCGGGTGGGGCGTCGTGGCCTTAGTGGCGACGGGCTGGCGGCGCGGCGACGGGCGCCGGGCGGCGCTCGGGCAGCCAGCGGGCTCGCGGGCTCGAACCCTGGCCGGCGCAAGGCGGCGGCGCGGGAAGTGAGCGCGGGGCGGCGGCGAATGGCGGCGTGCCACGTGGCGGCGGCGGGGCAACCCGGACGTGTCCGGTGGCGGCGGGGACGAAAAAATGGCTAGGGTTAGAGGGATTCATCCGTGAATTCGAAGGGGGAGGTGTATTTATAGATAGAGGGAGCTAGGAGAGTCCAAATGAGGTGCGGTTTTCGGCCACGCGATCGTGATCGAACGACCGAGAGCATGGAGGGGAGTTTGGTGGGTTTTGGGCCACTTTGGAAGGGGTGTTGGGCTGCACACAAAAGAGGCCTTTGCGATTACCCGGTTAACCGTTGGAGTACCAAACGACCTCCAAATGGCACGAAACTTGACAGGCGGTATACCGGTGCTATACCAAGGCCGCTTGACAAACCTCGGTCCATTCCGAGACCATTTAATACCCGCATACTAAAAAGAGGTAAAAGGGCGCCGGAGACATAGGAGTGCCGGATTGCAAAACGGACAACGGGGAAAATGCTCGGATGCATGAGACGAACACGTATGCAAAATGAGATGCACATGATGACATGATATGAAATGCAGATGATGACGTGGCAAAAAGAGACACGCAAGCACATGACATGGCAACGACGGCGAATAACTGACAGACACACAGGCGCGACGAATCCGGGCGTGACAAGCTACAATAGCATTCATCACTCCATATGGCCGATTCTGCTTAAACACAATGCCCTTGGGCTCAAAAGCGCCAGCGCAACATATCAGTAGCATGATTGAGACATGTACGGCAAACCAGGATCGGCAAAATAGTGGAAGCATATGTAGATGGCGTGGTCGTCAAAACCAAGCATGTCGAAACTCTAGTAGGCGACTTGAGGCTCACATTCGACAAACTTGAAAATATGACATCAAGCTCAATCCGGAAAAATCGTCTTGGCGTTCCAGTAGGAAAGCTCACAGGCTTCATTGTGTCCGGTAGAGAATTGAAGCAAACCCGCCAATAACGAGCTCTGTCACAATTAGATATTCAAAGACCTCAAACAAATACAAAAATTAGCCGGGATGCGTGGCGGCTCTAAGCCGCTTTATTTCTGTTTGGAGAAAAGGTGTTACCTTTACCGCCTCCTCCGCCATGCGAACACTTGAGTGGGCGGATGCCGCCATGGCCGGACTCGAAGAGATAAAAGCCATATTGGCAACAAATCCGGTCTGGCGCGCCCAATGTGGTGAACCAATGCTATTATATATCGCGCAACACATCAAGTTGTCATAAGCGGTGCTTTCGTCGTCGAGCGAGAAGCAGAGCGGACACGGTTCCCTCTTCAAAACAGGTTTACTATGTGTCCACTATCCTAACTCCATACAAGTCCGGTACCCACACTATCAAAGATAACATACATGGTGTTCATGGCATCCGGAAGCTGCGACACTACTTTCAAGAGTGTTCGATAATGGTAGCCTCCGAAGTACCTCTTAGCGACATTATAAACAAGCTGCGACCTTGACGGGCGGATTGCTAAATGGGCCATAGAGCTCCTTCCATTCGACATAACCTATAAGCCACGACGAGCTATCAAATGCATGGGTTTTGGCCGACCGTGGCGAATGGACGACTGAACTCCCTAAAAATCAGGCGCATACTCAATTGGATCATGCACTTTAGCGGCTCCAAAATGTTGGCGGCACGAAGTGGCGTAAATCTGGCGTCCCCAACCGGGGACACAGTCCAATCGTCCCGAGATAATGTCACGGACTCCAACAAGCACGCGAATCTGAGTCCCATACGCTTACGGCCTCGGATGGCGATCTCCATGGGCATTAGCGCCTAGAGGTGCGCGGGGATTGAACCTCGCGATATCTCAAATAAGCGGAGACTTTGATGCAAAAGATCCGAAAATGGCAGCATACCGCAATGCGGTCCTAAAAATGTCGGCCTGATTGAAGGCTCGAATTTCATCATATAGCAGGATAACAACCCGGTGGCGGACATATTAGCGCATCGGTGCAAGCAGCGATGCCGTCCCTTAAATCTTCCGGAACAGCTATTCAAGCCATCAAGTACTATGGGAAGAGTCGGAAATAACAATCCGGACCCAACACGCCTTACTGACGCCGAACACTCGACACAATGGGAGGCTCGCCGCAAGATAACACCCTCCATACGAAATAATGGCGGTTATCGCCCGTGGGCCGGAGCCATTCCTAACCTACCTAACTAGGCGGGAACTCCCGAAGACCAAAATGAGGCTACGCTGCATAATCAGGCGATCAAAAGCCTATAAAGTCCATGAGGAGAGCTTTATAAGAAAAGCACAACATGAGTCCTTCAAGGTGTATCTCGAAGAGGAAGAAACCTCTGGCTGAAATTCATGCCCGGTGGGTGGGCACCACTTGTGACCGCAGGCCCTTGTAGGCAAGGCCTTCCGTACAGGATTTTATTGGCCGGCGGCCCGGGCGAGATCTTGGCGGATTTAGTCAAGCGATCGTCGGTTGCCGACTTTTGCTAACAAAGCCACATGCCACCCAGCCCTCAAAACTATACCATCACGGCCGTTCGCGGTTTGGGGGCTTGACATGGTTGGACCCCTTAAGAGGAACCCACAAGCAATAATACCTATTGGTCATGGTGGATAAATTCACCAAATGGATGAGGCCAAACCTGTTAAAGCGGCGAATCCGGACGGTGATAGACTTCATATCGAGGGGTAGTTCCTTTGTTATGGTGTCCCCACAGTATCATCAACGATAACAGCACCAACTTCACGGCCGATGAGGTCAAATCATGGTGCAAAAACATGGGCATCAAGCTCGATTCGCCTCGATCTATCACCCTCAAACCAGCAGCCAAGTCGAGCGAAAAAGCGGTCTAATCATGGCGGCATTAAGCCAGACTAGTGCGGTCCCTCAAGGAATCTAACACGCCTTTGGGTTGAGGCTCGACTCCATACTACTGGGGCTGCGGACCAAGCGAATCGTTCTACGGTTCACACCATTTTATGGTGTATGCAGTGCGAAGGCTGTCCTGCCTGCGACATAATTCATGACTCACCTCGCATGCGCATGTATGAAGAAAGAAAGCCGAGCTCGATCGGCGGGACAGTTGGACGCATTGGAGGAGGAAGCGGCGTGGCAAAAGCTCGTTCCGCATTCTATCAACAATGAGCTCGAAGATATCAAAGCGAGGAAATGCAGGCCAAAGCTTATAGCGTTGGCGAACTAGTTCTCGCTTTGCGGACAAGAAAAAGGACAAACTCAAGCCCAAATGGGAAGGTCCCTTCATCATCGACCAGGTCTGACCGGCGGAGCATACCCTCTGCGAAGCGCATCGGATAACCGACTCGAGCGAACCCATGGAGCGCAGCCTTTGTCTCACGAAGATTCTCGCCCTAATGCGCGGACTCCAAGTTCGTTTCCTTCCTCCGTCCATTTTCTATTTTGCTGTCTTTCATTTCTCTCCTTCCCCTCCTTCTTCCTGAAGCCTTTAGAGGCTCGTTTGCGCTTTGTTACTTTATATTTGATCTGTTGTCTGGCGCTCATCATACACAATGGGCTTCTTTACGAAGCTTATTTTATCTGAGCTTCATGCCCAACACATAAAGTCAAACTTCCGCATGTACCTTTTATTCACCATTATATGCATCGATATGACTTAAGTTTTGGCCAAGCTGGGTTGCACTGGCTCTGTGCTTACCCATATGTTCCGATTGTTCGGCTAGGTGGTAAAGGGCACCTCTGCGATTATTATTGCGGGTCAGCGGATGTGTACCTCAGACTGGGTGAAGCGAAAGCTAAGCGTTCTTAAGGGAATATTCGGTCGGTGAACTGAAATATGATTTTAACTATTTACCCATATGCCCCAGGATGATTTTACGCTTTCATAGCAGCTTTGACATACACTTTAGGGCATGCATCCCATGAAAAGGAACCATAGCAGAACTATTCTTCACGGAATATGTTTCTTACTACCCATGTAATATAACATAACTAGTTGGGCACTTATACGATACAGCAATAATGACCCCTCGCCTTGTCTCCATGCATATCCCGGTTCATATATAACCACGAAGGTATTCGGATACCTCGGACTATTGGGTCACGAATTGAAGCGAAAAGGTCGCTATGACAAGCGATCTACAATCAGGCTAGAAGACATTTTTTCATGTCATATTTTACATAGTCAACTCGACTCATTGTATTCCTCCTCAATGCCATCTAATAGGCTATCTAATTTACAATCTTGCTCGGAATACTTGGCGGCCAATTGTACTTGGCGTACACTAAACTACTGAGGATCCCCATCCCATTAGGCCCCACAGTCCGACCTCGGCCATGTGGTTTAGGTCAACCTCCGTGTACAGCGTCTTTACCAAGGCCCGAGGCCTCCTGGCGCCTTGGCGATGAAACGATATCTTCCATAGTCAGGCGCGGCCGTGCTCCTTGAAGCCGCTCTGCCGGATCCCCAATGCCGTCAGGCGAGAGATAGATAGCCACAAGGCTGGCAAGCATGCCTTTCATCACTGCGGACTTCGTTAAATGCGGTGGCATAGTCGGGAAGAAGATCACCCGAAGAACTGGGCATCTCCTCCTCGGGACGACTTGTGAGCAAACCTACATACATGTTTATGTTAAGTCGCCTTCCTGTGAACTCTTTCAAAGTTCGCTCAAGCACTCTTGAAAATGCCACGTGAAGCCGCCGATTCTCCTTCTGAGTCGGACAATAGAGCACGAACATCCTTTAGTTCCTCACCCAGCTTGGTGTTGGCATCTTGGAGGTTATTTTCTCTGCCGCACCCTCATAAGCACGCTCTGCTTGACCTTTAGTTGGCACAAGAGCTGTTCCTTGTCGGATCTAGTCAAGGCGCCATCTCAATATTTTTGTCAGTTACACACCATACGCATTCATAAACTATTTATCTTTTTGAGCGTATATTACGGAGGGGTCTCTATGGCTCCCCTATAGCAGCTAGTCTTGACCTCAAGTTGGGCCTTGCACTCTTCAAGCTCCACAGGGCAGTCGGGTACTCTTTTTGTAAGATCTGCATAACAAATGATCCTTAAATCAGTTATTCTAACTATTTTAAGTCTCGGGACTCTTGGCATATATAGCATCAAATTTCCTTACAGTATGTCCTTTACATCTTGCTCAAGTAGCTCTGGCTAGACCATCTTGGCGGCAACGCGGACGTGCGCATCTCGAATTGAAGGCATTCAAGGCCTCTTGGGAGAAACATCGTCGCGAAGGATTGTCCGGCGGCTTTTGTGATTGAGGCGCTCTCCACCTCGGAGTTGGTGGCGGACAATCTATCGGCATCCTCGGAGGGGCATCCGGCGTGCGCCTCGTGTTAGCCTCAACCACGGACGGCTTTGGGCACTGCGGCGGAGGTTCGATTAACAATCTCTCGGACTCGGTCGGCGGCGCTCTTTTTCACGAAAGGCGTCGGCGTTAATCGCCTTCGAGGAATCAATCCTAGGAACATGGTGACCGCCATACCATTGCAGCGGAGTTTGATCCGTCTGCCTCCTTTTTAACTGCTTGGACGTCTTGCCCTTGTTGGCGGCGCCGCTTGAGCTCGGCTTCTGCCTCGAAGGTACCCTACGAAACACCATTGGTTTCACGGTGATCAAAAATAAACGCGGATGGGCCATTATCGAATATTGGGACCTCGGTCTCGATTACTGCAATGGAAGTATTCGGGTAATCGGCCGTAATGGCAACAAAGCATTGTCGATGCTAAGTTGGTGGAATACCGTCGATCAACTCCACCTTTATATCCGGATCCTCTTGGAGGTCGGATCGAGGACAATTCCGGATCCTCGGGTTGTAGGAAGGCGGGCTGTATATCTTCTCCACGATCCGTATGATTCTTGTAGAAACCATGAAATGAGATATTTAACCATGGGAACATGGATTGGACGAGCCACAAAGATGTTTGCTTACAGCTTTGAGGATTATTGAAAAACTCCTTGATGGATTGGCCAGAGAAATCCTCCTCCTCCCCTTTATACATGGCGAGACAAGATCTTCACGGTTCGGTGACGATCCGACCCTTTGCGGCCATGGCGGGTAGCATCTTCCTCCCGTTGAAGTCCCATGGGGTGGCCCCTATATTGGGCGGCTGCACTCCTCATAATGCAGATTGCCATGACTCCAATCATGGTCAATCCAGCATAAGCCGATAATCTTATTGGCTCATCAAGTGAGGACATCCGGTCATTTTCCTCCGGGGCTCAGAGCGCCATCTTAGGCGCTTCTTGAGGAGCATTGCTAAACTCGGAAGGCCAATCCGAACAGGATCCGGCATGGGGCGTCCTCCATGTAAAACCATTCGAAGGCCAGTCTTGGACACCTTCTTCGGGTTCGGATAGGTATCCGGTCCGGCGATCTCCATAACTAGGCTCCGCCCACTTGATATATTGACCCCTCATAGAAGCAGAGGTACTAGGAAGAATAATATCTTCCACAGCCGAAATGAGCCTCGGCGCCCAAAACGATTCGCAAAAGACCCACGAAGCCCGCGATGTGCAAGATGGGCGGGGAGTAAGGTGGTGCAAGCTGGAGCCGTAGAACTCCAAGAGACCGGGAGAAATGGATGGATTGGAAATCAGGTCATCTCTTACTAGATAAGAGATGAAGCATACCGCTCTCCTTTAGAGGATGGGGACACTCTCAGCAGTTTCCGCCCTTGTAGGTGGCAAGTCCGGCTCGAACCGGAACCATGAAGACCGGGGAAGAAATCCCTTGGTTTGGAGTATAACTAGCTCGCTATCTTGGGGACTGACATCTCTCCCAATTTCGGGAGTGAGGGGTGGGGCCTTGAAGGAGGAGCCACGTCGGCTATCCATGATGGAATGGGCTTTGGTGGGCGCTCAGGTGAAAGCTTCATGAGGAGGATGGTGTGACTCAGATCTAGATCCTCGCCCCTCTTATAGGCAACTCATTTGCGCAGCTAGGGGAAAGTGTAAAAATACTAAAGCTTTACGCATTCATTCAAACACGTGGAAGATGGCCATTATTAGGCGTACAAGCCAAGGCGCAGCATTTATCGAAGCCGGACACTATTAGACAAGTATATGGAATTTGGAGAAAGAACCCGCCTACGCAATGCGAAGACAATCAGCGCGGACTCATCGTCATTGAAGCCTGGTTAAAGAGACTCTTGAGGAATCCGGATTAAAGGTGTCGGATAGCGAACTATCATCTCGGCGGACTCTGGACTATGAAGATACAAGATTGAAGACTTCGTCCGTGTCCGGATGGGACTTTCCTTGGCGTGGAAGGCAAGCTTGGCGTCTGGATATGTAGATCTCCTATTATTGTAACCGACTTTGTGTAACCCTAACCTATCCGGTGTCTATATAAGCCGGAGGGTTTTAATCAATGGGGCGAACAAAAATCATACCATAGGCTAGCTTCTAGGGTTTAGCCTCCTTGATCTCGTGGTAGATCTACTCTTGTACTACCCATATCATCAATATTAATCAAGCGGGGAGTAAGGTATTACCTCCATCGAGAGGGCCCGAACCTGGTAAAACATCGTGTCCCTTGTCTCCTGTTACCATCCGCCTAGGCCTTACGATTCAGGACCCCCTACCGAGATCCGCGGTTTGACTTGCGAGCGCGGAGGAGGTTCGAGGAGTCGGGAGAATCGGCACCTTAGATCCACAGTCTTCGCAAAGGACAGGGATGGAGTTGACAATCGCCCGTGAGATCATCGCCCGAGGCGGTGTACAACCACTAAATCCTCGATCGGTGGAGTTGGCTCGAGCTAAGGAGTTGGGCGGAGACCCTGAGTGCGGCCTCCAGGAACTGATTCGTGACGAGCTAGATCGTGCCATCGAGGCGATCTTGTGGCAGCTTGGCTTAGCTCGAATCCGTCGAAGATTAAGTCTCCAGCGGATATGCATCGTGTAGTTCAAACTCCCAAATCTGACCCTAATGGCAGAGCGTAGCTTCGATCTACTCCGGATGGCCAAGTGAATTGGCCAAGCAGATGCAAAGCAGCGAATCTGAAGAATCTGTCCGGGAGAAAAGTCTCACCACAGACGGACGTCGTTGTTGATGACCGGAGAAAGAGCAATCGGGCCTAAGGATGGCGACAGAGAAGGAACTCTCAATGAAAGCACCAATGTAAATTGTCAAAACCGCGGATCTCGGAGTAGGGGGTCCGGCTGTAAATCTAGGCGGATGGTAACGAGGAGACAACGGACACGATGTTTTACCAGGTTGGGCCCTCTCAATGGGTAAAACCCTACTCTGCTTGATTAATATTGATGATATGGGTAGTACAAGAGTGGATCTACCACGAGATAAAAGTCTAAACCCTAGAAGCTAGCCTATGGTATGATTGTTGTTCTGGACTAAAACCCTCCAGTTTATATAGACACGGGTAGAGTTAGAGATTACAAAGTCGGTTACAATGGTAGAGATCTACATATCAGTGTATAAGCTTGCCTTCCGCATGAGGAAAAGTCCCATCTGGACCGGGAATGAAGTCTTCAATCAATCTTCATAGTCAGGAGTCCAAGCCATGATGATAGTTCGACTATCACGGACACTAATCCAGGACTCCCTCATTTGACTTCACAATGCAAAATCATTACAGCTGAAGAAATTAGTCCAGCGATGGATGATGGTGGTCCCTTGAACAACTCAAGCAGGGGGTCTCTAAACTTCTACTCCACCATCCTCCCAACAAGATTAGCAAGAAAACACAAAATTTGGACGATCAGCGTAGGCTGTGTAGATGATGAGCATCTCCCTACTCCACCATCACAGTGCTTGCTCTAACAACACTGTTATATGTGGTTGCATGTTGCGTATGATGTCTAGCTTGTATTGCTTCTAAATTGTGCATCACTTACTTTACATAATGCACATGAATATGACACGTGTTCTGTTTCTAGAACATACATGTACATGATGAGCACATCCCCTACTCCACCATCACAGGTGCTTGCTCTTACTTGGAACCATTATCGTGGTTCCATTTTCCGTATGATGTCTAGTTTGTATTGCTTCTGATTATGTTGAATTGCATCTCGTAGCTTACAACTTATACTGCGATCAACTTACCCATAAGACACATTTAACTTGGGAGGTGTGATGTCGTTGCATCTTGCATTGTCTTCTAACTTGTGCTTCTAATTTCTTGAAATGGCACTTCTGACGAGACACTTTTTACGATAGAATGATATTGGTTGCATGTTCATATGGTGCCTAGCTTTCATTTCTTCTACTTTTGTTGAAATGCCTTCAAAACTTCTGTTTTTTCATACATATTCCATCCTCCTATAAATGCGTGTGAATATGAAATCTGTCTTTTTGTATATATTCCATCCTCCTATCCTGCGCTTGCCTTACATCAAAGTAGTGTTAAATCTGTATCATGCATCAACCAGTTATCTGAGCTAATTTTATTCATCTTCTTGTGGTTTTGACTTCATAAGGCAATATCGAGAAAATAGGAAGGAAAAAGTAAGTTAGGGGATGTTGGTGGTCCTCCACACCGGCGCAAGCAGAGACTTTCTAGATTTTCCCTGCTACTACTAATGAAGTTGAAGTCCCAAGTCTACATGATGAGTTCATCTCCCGTACTCCACCATCATGAGTGCTTGCTCTAAGTTAATGATGTGATAATTGGTTTCATGTTGCATATGTTGTCTAGCTTTATATTTCTTCTATTTTGATTAAATTGCACCCCTCTTGAGTTTATACATTATACATGTGCATATGACATGGCTTTACGTGTCTAGAATACTTGCATCTATCTATCATTCCATGTTCTTACATCAAAGTAGCATTTGTGTATCCGCATCGATCACTCATGATTGGGCGCTTTTAACATAGCAGTTTGATAGTGGTTGCATCTTGCATTGATTTCTCGTTGTCTTGCTTCTAATTTTAAATTTCCACTTATGACAAGACACTTTTAACTTGGCGAGTAATACGGTTGCATCTTTAGTATGGTGTCTAGCTTGCATTACTTCTATTTTCTTGAAAATCATACCTTGAATTTGCATAAATGGCTGTGATATGTCATGGCGTCTGTTTTTCTTACATATTCCATCCTCATCGTTTGTCTTACATCAAAGTATTGCTTGTCTATATCATGCATCAATGAGTTAGAAGAGTGATTTTATTCTTTTGTGTTGTGGAGTACGACTTGACATGGCAAAGTCAAAAAAACAAGGAAAATAATATGGTAAGGGAGTGTTGTTACTCATCACGTGAAGCGGAAGGGATTACGCCATCGAGATTCTGCTTTGGTACTTATAGTGCGATAGAAGGTCCAAATCCAGCAGCTAAATCTGCAAACCACGATATCACTGCTCCACCAGCTGCGACATCCGCTTCAATTGTACCATGACATCTCAACGATTACTCGTTCGTTTGCTCACGGGCTGGCGGTTCCCAAACTGCCTTCACCCTAACACTACTTTCGAACCTGCTTGACATAGCAAGGACTTAGCAAGATCGAGATGAACCTCATGAGCATAAACACCAAGAGCGGTACTGACCAAAGTCAAATTGCGATTGCATGCTCCTTTATATGTACTCTCACGGTTTGATGTACACTAACACTTTCCATATTACGTTGTTGAACTAGCACCAGGTATAGCGAAACAGACATCGAGGATAATGCTTGTGATTAACAAAATCTAAAGGAGGAAGATGGAGATCCATTTGAGGCAGGTTTAAAAAGGCCACGTGATGCTCTGAAATCGACCAAGTTAGTATCGAGAGGCAGCCGTTGCGTTAGGTGTCATCCGCGTATCCTCCCAACGTGGATCCGATGCAAGGAATGAGAAAAGACAATACCAGGTTTAACACCTTCCTTGACCATTGATCCGTAAGAAATGTTATTCATCGCAATTAGTAATATTGTCTTGCTCACATCCCATACTTTCTAACTTCCTCCTAATAAGACTCACACTCTTTTTCAATAGATGAGGTTCAAGTTGGATCTGAAAGATAATGCAACTAAACAAGCATGCACTCATGTTTTTCGGTATGCTCTGCGGACAATATCAGTGCCACCTTAGAAAATTTCACTTTGAAGGCAAGGCTAACAATGAAATCGCCCAAACATCTCAAGTGGAATATATTACTGAGATGAAGGCTGGACAACCCTCGTTAAACACTGAAAGTTGATCAAAAGTATCAGGGTAGGCTATATTACTTGATCGGACCACATATTGAACTTGTATTTATGTATGTGCCTTACAAGTGTATCTTATTCTATGCTAGCTGTTTGAAGAACAAAACCAACCGTTCTAAAGTGAAATTCCAAGAACAACGAGGATCTAAGTAGCTATATTACTGCTGCGAGGCTTTTGTAAATAACTGCTACTTCCTTCTTTTTTGCTTGTGCCATATTATCGTATTTATATTGACTTGTTCCAAATCAGGAGAAAGCCGTGAGGACCAAAAGAACATGAACGAATGCGGTGCAAATCTTCAAGGATTGCCACACAGCAAGATGAAGGGCATGAGCACACAGTTCAAAGCTGCTATTGTAAGTCCTTACTCCTCCGCCTTGAAGGCTGATTGAGTGCTTGTGATGTGTTCATTTAACTACTTGGTTTTACTTGACCAATGTCGGTTACTGTTCACTTTTATACAGTTGTCTTAACGTATCATTTCACCTTACATGGTTTAAAAGAGATGAAGGATATTCCTTTGGTCTTGATCTGTAATCTAGTTATTGTTATGTTCACGTCTTTACACAATGATAAAATAGGTTGTTTGTTTTTATATCTGTTTGCCCATGATATGAATGATGTCATACTATATTCATCCTACTTTAAACCATGTCTCTTTATCCTTAGATGTCTGAATGTGAGGAAATAGACAATACAGTGGGCATGCTACATGGACATATGTTCGAAAGTGATTTTATTATGTAGTTGGCACTACAATACATGCTAATGTATTACAGTAGTTCACCAAAATAAGTTATGTATAAATGTTTAACCTACTTTGTTTGTTTTGTCTCATTAGTAATTTACACGGTACACTAATCTACAAGTTCAAACTTTGAGGAAGCTATGGAACAAATGATTGAACAGCCACAACCACTGAGAAGGTGGCGAGGCTACTACAAGCACAATGTCACCTCTTGCTGCGATCGTCGTTATCTCTCCACTAACGGTGCAAAAGCACCTTCTGCGTAATTACGGGTTGGTTGTCAAGTTAACCTCATCCAAATCGCCCTCTTGAACAAAATCTTCCTGCTAGATAGAGTGATATATCTGCTCCGGACACAAGTCCAATCCCTAATGGGCGTTGTTTGAAACAAGAATAGTGGTTGAGAAATGTCGTCAAGATATGAATGGTTTTGAAACGAGGACTATGGACATTAACCGTTGTTCAAAAGCAGCAATGGCGGAAAAAAGGTGGAGATCGTCTGCTCCGTCAGTTCTGACTGAAACATTAGCACTTCAGGTCAAATGATATGTGCTTCTATACATCGATGGTGCTTTTATACGGAAGAATTTGTAAACTTTATGCCAACAGGCCTTTTGTTGTATGGTTGGAATTTATTTTGTTGTGATACAACATTTATGATCTTGCCCGAGGCTCGCATGATAATTACAACGCTATTTTTGTATAGTGTAGGTTTATCTTAGTAATGTATTAATTTGAAACCCATAGGAGCCCAACATGCCAACATTAAATCGGACCCATTCAATTGGGCTAAAAAGCGATTCACGGGCGAAATGACATGTAGCCCACTAAAATATCGGGCCTAAATCAGCATAAGCTTCCATATTTTTACAGTGAGGCATGTGCCCATAGTGGGCCTTTAACGAGCCCTAAACATAATTTGGGCCCTCGGTAAAAATAGGTTGTTTACTGGTGTAAATATCTAGAGCCCATAAAATATGGGCATTTAATAGACGAAGAAAGTGAGATTGGGCCTGATTGTGCCAAATAACCTTGGACTTAGCATGCGAAATGGTGGCCCATTTACGACCACGGATCTTTGACGGGCGAAATTCGGACGGCGCACGTAAATCGCCCAACCTAATACAGAGCCTTTAACGGTAGGAACTTGATCGGGCTAGATTATACGTCATTTTATATGGGCCATTAATGGGCCCGATATGAATTGGGCCACATATGGCCCATGGTTTCGTCCGGCGTAAACAGGCGAAAATGACAACGGAAGAAAGTGGCCCAAATCTATAGTGGGCCTCTAACGGGAGAATATTGACATGGCGAATATGACTAAATCCTTCACGATGCGTTTATGGGCGAAAGTTTTGATAGCACGTAAATGGGCCCAAATGAAGCGGACCTTTAACGGCGGAAATACACTGGCGTGATTGGCCCAATTATAAGCGAATTGATAAGCGGGCGGAAGTGACCATGGGCAGCGTTGATGGCAAGTTTAGGACGAGCGGTTAGCGGGCGATTTGTGCGAAGAATGTTGAGCCTTTAGCTGGGTCGGCCTATTATGGTCTGCGAGAATCTTGTGGGCCTTTAGCTGGGCGACCCATTGTCAGTCATAAAATCTTGTGGGCCTTTAAATTTGAACCGGCCCATTATATATGCAAAATCTTGTGGGCCTTTAAATAAGGCAGCCCATTGTGGTCCACTAAGTTTTGTGGGCCTTTAGTGGCCTGACCCATTATGGTCCCTTAAATCTTATGGGCCTTGGTTGGGCGGCCCATTTAAACTTCGCGACCCTTTGTTGGGCGATCCGTGTCAACATATCATAGGCCCATCTAGAGCCATTGGATGAGTGACACATGTGCTGAGCATGGAGCTGGCGTGGATCCGTCGACCAATGAGAATTTTACCGCGTCGGAAAATCGGCATTGGTCATGGCTATTAACGAGTTATCGGATCCAAAATGTGACCCGATAGTTTAAGCGTTAAGATTCGGTGGATGCTGCGATGTCGGTGCCCTTGATGAAAGCACTTTGGTGTGGTAGTGATTGCTCGTCATGGAAGTGGACACTTCCGTGATGATAATTTAGTAATGTCATGGAACACTTCTCTGACGGCACACAGTGTGACTATCTTGATTACGTCGCCATTTGTCATGGATGTACATATGCATGACAACCAGCGCGACCTCTTGTGACAAACCGTATCATCAAAGAAGTGTATTTTTTAGTGCATGGCAGCCCACATGCGCCATGGGGCGCGTCGGTGAAGTTTACAACAAAGATCTTAAGGACACCATCTACCAAATATGTGGGAGATGAAGCAATGGAGATGATCGGCACGGGAGGATAGGCCCATTGCAGCTATCATCTAGGAGTTGAACGGCACATTAAATGTCGCAGGAGAATCAAATGTGCACAAGCATGATAGATCTGAAGAAGATGATGACTAGGAACATGGAGCTTGAAGAGGAACTCAAGTCTACCTTGCGGATCTGAGGAGGAAATCGCAATACTAGTGAAAAGAACGACAACTTTGACGAGGAAGCTAGGAGTATTTATGGGAGACCCAGCGAGGAGGAGATCACGACCATCCAGGACTACATCATCATCGATGACACCGACTCAACCCGATAGTAGTGATGATGATTCTGAAGGCAGAAGGTGGGCGGATATCATGGAGTCTTCCACCTATCAAAATTTCTACTCGACCACCATATTATCGGTAGTAATTTCCCTTGTAAATAGTAGTAGTCCGTTGTATCTTTGTATGATGATGGTTAGATCGTTTGTATGCCCTTGTTTTGAATTGAGTGGTGTGTTATGATGTGTTTTTCTCATATGCATATGGGTAGTGATTTCTCTTTAGACCCCATTCTATTCTAATCTCTCCCTCTAAACCCATCGGATGCCTCAGGACATGACCGGGAGTTTGTCTTCCATGAGACTCACTCGATGGATCCAACGTTAGATGCTTTGATGCAATTGCTAACAACAACAACAACAACAACAACAACAACAACAACAACAACAACAACAACAACAACAACAACAACAACAACAACAACAACAACAACAACAACAACAACAACAACAACAACAACAACAACAACAACAACAACAACAACAACAACAACAACAACAACAACAACAACAACAACAACAACAACAACAACAACAACAACAACAACAACAACAACAACAACAACAACAACACAAACAGCAACAACAACAAACAGCAACAACAACAACAACAACAACAAGCAACAACAACAACAAACAACAACAACAACAACAACAACAACAACAACAACAACAACAACAACAACAACAACAACAACAACAACAATAACAACAACAACAACAACAACAACAACAACAACAACAACAACAACAACAACCAACAACAACAACAACAACAACAACAACAACAACAACAACAACAACAACAACAACAACAACAACAGCAACAACAACACAACAACAACAGGCAACAACAAACAAATTAGCTTTGACAACTGGCACAACAACAACAACAACAACAAACAACAACAACAACAACAACAACAAACAACAACAACAACAACAACAACAACAACAACAACAACAACAACAACAACAACAACAACAACAACAACAACAACAACAACAACAACAACAACAACAACAACAACAACAACAACAACAACAACAACAACAACAACAACAACAACAACAACAACAACAACAACAACAACAACAACAACAACAACAACAACAACAACAACAACAACAACAACAACAACAACAACAACAACAACAAGCAGCAACAACAACAACAAGCAGCAACAACAACAACAAGCAGCAACAACAACAACACCAGCAACAACACCAACAACACATGGCAACAACAACAACAACGGCAACAACAGCAAGCAACAACAACAACAAGCAACAACAACAACAACAACAACAACAACAACAACAACAACAACAACAACAACAACAACAACAACAACAACAACAACATGTAACATCCAAATTTTCAATTTTGAATGTTATACATGAAACATCATTGCATATCATATTTTCATTGCATTTTCTTTGCATTTTGCTCGATCCTAGAAATTCTACACAACTCAAGGACCCACGGAGAGTTGGGGATTTTCGTTATTTTCATATTTGAGTTTTCACAAATTTTGAAAATAGGATCATTTGATTTAATTATTTTATCTTCAATTATTTCTATTACAAAATATGAGAGAGAGAGTAAAATGACTTTCCCAAAATAAAGGAATAATGAAGATTTAATAATAAAATCAAGAAAAGATTTTATTTTCGAGTTTTAGCCTTTTATTTGAATTTAGGAAAAATGCGTTTTCAATTGCATTTAGGCCCAAATAAATGTTCATTAAATCCGGCTTGATTTTAGAAAGCAGGAAATTTTATTCGGGATTTTTGGAGTCAGTTTGGTACTTCTTTTGATTTTTTCTGCGCATAATGTTTTATTAAAAAAAGGAAAACCCATAGCCCTGCCCACCTTTGGGCCCCCCCAGGGCCCAATGTTCCCTTGGTTTTTAAATTTTTTGGTTTTTTAAGCACTTTTCTTTGTTTTTTCGTTTTTTTATTTTTCTTTTTCGTTGAAAATTTTTTGATTTTTTTGGTTTAACCCATTTTTTGATGGATTTAATCCATTTTTTTTGTTAACTTTTCCTTTTGTACGTTCGCGTATTTATTAAACCCCAAATAATTCTTAGCAATTTTTGATTGTAAATTGATGATCCAATTTAAAACGGTTTTTTCTTCCTTTTATTTATTCTTTTGAACATTCAATTGAATATTGGTTAGTTTTTTTCCGAAGATGAACATTGTAGCTTTTTGTTTGCGCAAGATTACCCGGATGTTGGGCCTTAGGTTTGGGTATCACAACTCATTTGATCTCTCTTTCTACCTTTTAGATTGACATTCAAAATTCATGGGATTAATTAAATTGGGGAGGGAAGTATTAGAGCCTTTAATTTTATTATCAACCTTTGCATTAGCCCATGTTGTATGGCATTGGGTAGGAATGGCAGTAATTTTAAATGGATTTAAGGTAAAAAAACTCGGGGATTACTTTTCTACGTTTTTTTTTGGGAGAGGGCTAAAGGGATCATGAGTTATTCAAATAAAACTTTGGGCGAAACCAATGGGCTTGAATTGATAAGTTGGCAACCAGGGTAGACTAGGGGAGGGAAAAATTGAGGCTACCCAAAGAAGGTGCTAGTTTAAAAAGCATTTGGATTTTTAAAACCCCGGGGGAAGAAAACAGCGGAATCATCTTTGGGGAAAACCAAACCCCGGATGTATAAACAAATGGAGCTGCCCGGAATCTTGAGTTCTGCGGTTCTGTAACCATAGTTATTTAATTAAATTTGTTGGGTTTTAATAGACTTTTAGGGATTGAAATTTTAAATTTCCTGTTTAAAAATGATATTTAAATTTTTCCTTTGCTGGGAAAATTGGTTTTAAAAAAAATTTCCCCCCTAACTGATTCACCCTTTTTCATGGACATTCGGTATTATTGCCCTTTTCCAAATTAGTTGAACAAACACAAACACAACCTGACTTTTTAGTTGAACCGTTTTTTAAGCCCGGTTTGTTA
Source organism: Aegilops longissima (assembly GCA_021605205.1). Classification (NCBI taxonomy): domain Eukaryota; kingdom Viridiplantae; phylum Streptophyta; class Magnoliopsida; order Poales; family Poaceae; genus Aegilops; species Aegilops longissima. The sequence goes on along the minus strand of CM038677.1, from coordinate 541,285,183 downwards.
TTAGATGGCCTTAAGATAATTTTAAACCTCGAACTTGGGAAAATTGTTTTTTTCTTAAACCAGGAAAGGGACATGTGAAATTTTGAAACATCCCCCGGGATGTTCAGCCCTGCCCGGGGCCAGCCATTAAGAAAGCCCTAGTCCACTTCCTCCCACGTTCCCTTTTTATTTTTAGGTCCGAGCGGATAAGTTCACTGGGCGGAGAAGTCATTTGGGCGACATGAAGGGTTAAGACCTTCATTATTACCAAGTTGGATCTTATTTAAAGGGAGGCTTTGGAAATTCAAGAAGTTGGAAGGGGGAATCCGGGCCCTGATTTTTTCAAGAAATTAGCAAAAAGAGGAGCTACTAACCATGGGGCAAGAAGACAAAAGATAAGGAACATTACCGAGGGGCCAAAACAAGGGAGATGGGCACTAAAAGGGAATCCATTGCCATGGGAGAAACAACGGGGGGAAAAGGAGCTTGGAAATGAATTTAAAAGCAAAACCAAGTTACAATGAAGGGGGGATGAAAGGTAATGGGGGAAGTATCTGGGGTATCTTGGGAAATTAAAAATGGGAAATTACCAAAATAAATACACCTTCAGAACTCACCAACGGGAAATTCGATCCAGGATGTTTTCAAGTGGGGGAATAAGGAGTTTCCCAGGTTTTCTATTGAAAATTTGGTAATTAATGTTTATTAGTTTTAGCACATTTGTAAGTAATTTTTTTTTTGGGGTTTAATTGTATTTTGGGACCATGTATTTAGGTTTCCCAGATACTTTTTAACCCTTTTTTTAAAACCCGGATGCCCGGGGACCCGGTTTGTTTTCCTTTGGACCTTTGGGATTCAAAGGGGAATGCCATTCAAAATTTAGGAAAAAAAACAAAAAAAAACCCCCAAAAAAATTTTTACCCATTTCTTAGGCTGAATCCCGTTTTCCAATAAAGAGGGGATTTTAGATGTTGGTAATAAGATGGGAGGAGTTGACCCTGGGGAGTCTGGATGGAAAATGAATTTTTACCGGGAAGGACCCTTTAATGGGGGAAATTTCTGATTAACAAACCTTTATGGGACGTTTAACAAGCCCGCTGATGTTTAATATGGCCATGGGCGTAGTTTCAATTACCCAGGAGGGAACAGTTGGGTGATTTTGATAAGGGGTTTCCCGGATGGTTCTAGGAACTAAGGGAAATTTTGGGGGAAGTGAGGACAGGGTTATTGCCACCCAAAATGGGTTGTGAGTGGTTTTTGATTAAGGAAGGGGCGATTGAAAACCCAAAGGATAAGTTAAATCGTGGTGTTCATTGATGATATTTTGGTTTACTCGAAGAATGAAGAGGAACATAAGGAGCATTTATGTTTGGTACTCGAGAAGCTCGAGAGAACACCGGTTATATGCCAAGTTCAAGCAAGTGTGAGTTTTGGTTGAAGGAAGTTGGATTTCTTGGACATGTTATATCCGGAGAAGGTATAGCGATGACCCCACTAAAGTTATCATCAGAACAAATCGGGAAGCGCCAACGACAGTTGGAGAGATCCGGAGTTTCCTTGGACTAGCGAGGATATTACGGAGATTCATTGAGAATTTCTCAAGGATTATGAAGCCTATGACAAATTGTTGAAGAAAGATACCAAGTTCATTTGGACCAAGGAGTGTGAAGCTAGTTTCAAGAGTTGAAGAAAGCGTTTGGTTACCTCACCAAAGTTAATTCTGCTAGATCGGACCAAGGATTATGAGGTGTATTGCGGCGCTTCACGTCGAGGACTTGGAGCAAGTGCTTATGCGGGAGGGAAGAGTTGTTTCAGATGCTTCATGACAGCTTAAGCCTCATGAGCTAAATTATACTACGCATGATTTGGAGTTAGCAACCGTAGTGCATGCCTTGAAGACATGGAGACATTTCCTCATTGGAAATCATTGTGAGGTGTATCACGGATCACAAGAGTTTGAAGTACATCTTCACGCAGAAGGAGTTAAATCTCGGGCAAAGGAGATGGTTGGAGCTTATCAAAGATTATGATATGAGATTGCATTATCACCCGGAAAGGCTAACGTTGTAGCAGGCGCGTTGAGCCGTAAGTGTCACGTCAACACACAAATGACGGGAGAAATACCAAAGGAGTTAGCCGAGGATCTTCGAGAGCTATGCTTGGAAATAGTTCCGAGAGGCTATGTAGCAGCATTGGAGATTCAGTCAACCTTGTTGGACAAGATCAGGAAAGCTCAGAATACTGACAAAGAGATTGCCTCTATAAAGGAGAGAATGAGCGAAGGAAAGGCTAAGGGATTTCGTGAGGATGAGCACGATACCCTATGGTTTGAGGACCGTGTTTATGTGCCCAATGACCCGGAGATCAGGAAGTTGATTTTGCAAGAGGCACATGATTCACCATATTCGATTCACCCAGGAAATACCAAGATGTATTTGGATTTGAAGAATACTTTATGGTGGACCGGAATGAAGAAGGATATTGCGAGTACGTAGAAGTTTGTGATGTATGTCGGAGGGTGAAGGCGTAACATCGAAGCCAGCAGGATTATTACAGCCATTGCCTATACCCGAATGGAAGTGGGATAAACTAGGAATGGATTTCATCACGGATTGCCCAGACTCGTTCGGGCTATGACTCAATTTGTGTTGTAGTCGATCGTTTGACGAAGGTAGCTCATTTCATTCGATAAAGACTACCTATAGCGATTGCCAAATTGGCTAAGATATACATGACCAGGATTGTATGCTTGCATGGAGTTCCGAGGAGTATCGTGTCGGCTAGAGGAACCCAATTTACCTCAAAGTTCGAGGCGATTGCATGAAACTTTGGGAACGGTGAGTTTAGCCCGACTTTCCATCCACGACAGATGGACAAGCCGAGAGAGTCAACCAGATTTTGGAGGATATGCTTAGATCTTGTGCATTGGATTATGGATCAAGTTGGGATGACAATTTGCCGTATCGGAGTTTTCTTACAACAACAAAGAACAAACCAGTTTGAAGATAGCCCTTCGAAGCCTTATGCGGAAGAAGGTGCAGGACCCGTTGTTGTGGGATGAAGTTGGAGACTGCCAGTTGTTTGGACCAGATTTGATTAAGGAGTGCGAGCGAGAAGTAAAGTTGATTCGCGATAGGCTCAAGGTAGCCCAGTCGAGACAGAAAAGCTATGCGGATTCAAAACGCAAGGAGACAGAATACAAAGTCGGAGATAGAGTTTATCTTGAGTATCGCCACTTCGAGGAGTTAAGTGTTTTGGAGTTAAGGGAAAATTAGCGCCCCGATTTGTAGGACTTTATCGTGTTTTGGAACGCATGGGAGAAGTTGCGTACAAGTTGGAGTTACCCGAAGGATTATCAGGAGTTCACGATGTGTTTCATGTTTCTCGGTTGAAGAAGTGTCACGAGAGATGGCGATATACCACCGAGAGATCTGATTGCCACTTGGAAGCGATTGAGTTGAATGATGATTTGACCTATGAGGAGAAACCGGTTAAGATTTTGGAGTATGCCAGTGAGTCACTCATGACAAGGTCATTAAGTTTTGTAAAGTTCGGTGGAGCCACCACACCGAGGATGAAGCCACCGGGAGCGAGAGGAAGATTTGCTTAAAGACCACCTCACCTACTTTCTAGCCAACCCGAATCTCGAGGGCGAGATTCATCTTAAGAGGTAGGTTTGTAACATCCCAAATTTTCAATTTGGAATGTTATACATAGGCATCATTGCATATCATATTTTTCATTGCATTTTCTTTGCATTTTGCTCGATCCTAGAAATTCTACACAAATCAAGGACACACGGGAGAGTAGGGATTTTCGTTATTTTCATATTTGAGTTTTCTCAAATTTTGAAAATAGGATCATTTGATTTTAATTATTTTATCTTCAATTATTTCTATTACAAAAATATAAGAGAGGGAATAAAATGACTTTCCCAAAATAAAGGAATAATGAAGATTTAATAATAAAATCAAAAAAGATTTTATTTTGGAGTTTTTCGCCTTTTTATTTGAATTTAGAAAAAATGCGTGTTTTTAAAAATTGCATTTAGGCCCAAATAAATGTTCATTAAACCCGGCTTGATTTTAGAAACCGGGGAAAATTTATTTCAGGATTTTTGGAGTCCGTTTGGTACTTCTTTTGAATTTATTTCTACGCGTAATGTTCTATTAAAAAGCAGCACCGCCTTCGGTAGTGCCAGCTGGACTCGCTCGGGCGCTATATAAATAGCGGCCGCCTCGAGCCTCAACCCACCCGAGCCATGAGCGAACCCTAGCCGCCCGAGCCTGCCGCCAGCCTGCTTGCAATTGCCTGCCTTGGCCGGAGTCGCCAGACGCCTATAGAGGTTCACCGCCTTGATTTCCGTGCCTTTTAAAAAAAACAATCGGTTTTCTTTGGTTTTTTGGTTTTTATATTTTTTAATTTTTTTATTTTTTTTCTTTTTCCGTTCGAATCTGTTCGCCGTTTTTTTCTTTTTCTCGGATTTAATCCTAGATTTTTCCGATCGCGATTCGGATCCGATTTTCGTTTTAGTATAACTTTTAAGCTCGTTTATCCGAATCAGCGATTCAAGCGCGTGAGTTTCGTCTCGAAACCCTCTTTCGAATAATCTACTTAAATAAGTTTTGTATCTATAAAATTTGACCTAGATCCAGATTAGTAAAATGAAGCTGTTTTCTTCCGCCGTTTGACTTTCGTTGCTTTCGTTTGATTTGATTCTTTTAGCAAACCGGAGTTCTTAAGTTGAACTATCTCGTTAGATCTATTTGAGTTTTACCTGCATTAGATGAGTAATTATTGTATGCTTGTTTGTTAGTCTGCGATAGATTACCCGTGCTGCGCCGCTTGTTACTTGAGTCTCTAGGTTTCATGGATCATCGACAAGGCAAGTAACACTTTGATCATACTCTTCTCATACCCAGTTTTTATGCATTAGATCTATCCTCAAACATTGCATGACTAGATCTAATTAAATTGTGGGATGGGAAGTAGTTGAGGTAGTACCTACTACCTGTTTTATTATCAACCTTTGGGAGTTACTTCTCGTTTGCTTATTATGCCATGCTATGCTAGTAGGCGTGGATTGGGTGGCGTATCCATGACGGATGTGAGATTATTATTTAATGGTTTATTTAAGGTGGCAACTTAAACACACATCTGGGTGGATTGAGGCACTGGTTTCTATCGAGACTTGCCTGTTTTTCTTTGGACCGCCACCCGGATCAAAGGGATCATGAGATTATTCAAACTAGAAACTTCCGTGTGCAGCCACAAGCCATTATGGGCTCTGGCATAGTTGACTAAGTTGTGCGAACTCTTACGGGTAGACTAGCAGATGTAGGGGAAAGTAGGTGTACCGGTCTACCCACAAGTAAGGTGCTAGCTCTTCTGAAAGACTATGTCTCGATCATCCGTTTCTCAAACACCATGTAGTGCGAGAAAACAAACGGAGGCGATCGAGTCTTGTGGGGAAAAGTGCGCAAACCTCTGCAGAGTGTATAAACTAATCATGGTTAGCCGTGTCCCCGATTATGGACATCTTGAGTATCTAGTACCTGGATATCATGTGAATCTCATGATGTTACTTCTAATTAATATTGTTGGGTTTGTTAATGAGTACTTTTAATTGGGATTGAGAATACTGTCAACCATTCTCAATGTTTCAGAACCACCATGATAGCTAAATAAATTTATTCCTTTGCAGTAGGGAAAATTGGCTTTATGCAAAAACTGTAACCGTAGAGCTTTCCACCAGCCATATATGCACGTAGTATAGACTTATCTTTCCATTATTCTCTATGTGTTACATTGCCAGCATATTCCATGTGTCACCCGTTTTGGCTGCAACGTTTCATGTTGCGAGACTTTTCGAACGACGACTAAGGTGCTTAGGTCATGGTTCTATACTCAGTGATGCCGTTGGAGTTGATGGACTCGCTTATTCTTCCAAGCCTTCCGTTGTTATCGTTATTAGATGGCCTTAAGCCATATTTATTTTATTAAGTTCTCTCTTGAGACATTCGATTGTAATATGTGTGTGATTGCTACTCTGTTATAAATCCTTCGAGTCTTCGTGTGGTGTCGACATTCTTGATCCAGGGATGACAACGAACAACAACAACAACAATAACAACAACAACAACAACAACAACAACAACAACAACAACAACAACAACAACAACAACAACAACAATGAAAGAAGAAGAAGAAGAAAGAAAGAATAAAGAACAACAACGAAAGAAAGAACAACAACAACAACAACAACAACAACAACAACAGAACAACAACAACAACAACAACAACAACAACAACAACAACAACAACAACAACAACAACAACAACAACAACAACAACAACAACAACAACAACAACAACAACAACAACAACAACAACAACAACAACAACAACAACAAAAACAACAACAACAACAACAACAACAACAACAACAGCAACAAGCGAAAGTGCGTTATATCGACTAGAGGGGGTGAATAGGCGATTTTATGAATTCTTCATCGAGGAATTTGCGGTGAGGAAATTCCTTAGCGAAGAACTACTTATGACGGAATAAGTACTCGAAGTAAGCATAACAGAATACACGCATGGTCATCATGATGAAATGAAGACAATCACAGTCTGAAAAGCGTAATCACAGGATAACACAAGATGAAGACAAACAGACTGAAGAAATTGAACTGAGGAAATTGAGAAAGTCTTCAGTCAAAGTCTTCAAACACAGATATGACAAATACTCAACATAGTAATGAGGAAATGAAAGGGTTGAGGAAATAGAAACAGTTAGGTTGGTGAAGACAATGATTTGGTAGACCAGTTCAAGCTGCTGTCTCGGTTATACGTCTGGTTGGAGCGGTGAGTATTTAAACTCGAGGACACAGTCCGGACACCCGATCGGCGAGCACGCAGCTCAGGACACCAAGTCCTCACCGTATTCTCCTTGAACTAAGGTCACACAGACCTCGTCCAATCACTCATGGTAAGTCTTGAGCGACTTCCAAACCTTCACAGACTTGGTCACTCGGCGATCCACAATTCCTCTTGGATGCTCTAGACCATGGCGCCTAACCGTCTGGAAGAAGCACAGTCTTCAAAGGTAACAAGCGTCGGATCCACGCAGGATCAATTTCTCGATGATTCTCAATCACTTTGGGTTTATAGGGTTTGGTTTTGGGTTTTCCTCACTTGATGATTTTCGCTCAAAGTCCTCGGAGGATGGGTTGCTCTCAAATGACAAGTGTCAAGTTCTCTCGGAGCAGCCAACCAGCTAGTGGTTGTAGGGGCGGCTATTTATAGCCTAGGGAGCAGCCCGACATGATAAGACATAAATGCCCTTCAATGATATGACCGTTAGGTGGATAAGATATTTTGGGACAGGTGGCGCAGGAAGACAAGAGCGATCGGAAATTTGACTCTCAAATTCCTCGGGGCTATCATGATCCTCCTTGTGTAGGCAATCCGCTTTGGCGAATTCCTAACTCCTCGGTCGAACAAATTCCTCGGCGACCGGAAGAACTTCGTCTCATCCTTTGAAGAAATTGATGAAATCGTATGAGATTTCAAAGGCTTCACTCAAAGGATTGGTAGGTGTAGGATTTTGAGTTGAGCATCACATGGAAATTTTTCCTTAGTATTTCCTCGACCCCTTTAACGATGCGGTGTTTCCTATGACTCAAGAAAGAGAAAATGAAACTACGAAAACAAAAGTCTTCACGCTTCATGTTCCTCAAATGAATACCAAGTCTTCAAGGTCACACCAATTTCTTCACTTTCAAAGTCTTGAAAGTCTTGAGAATATCAAAGTCTTGATTGAAGAACTTCATTTTAGGGGCGACTTTCTCTGTAAATATCAAACTCCTCATAGACTTATAGACCTGTGTACACTCACAAGCGCATTAGTTCCTTAACCTATAAGTCTTCAATATACCAAAATCACTAAGGGCACTAGATGCACTTACAATCTCCCCTTTTGGTGATTGATGACAATATAGGTTAAGTTTTCAACGGGGATAAACATATGAGGTGTAAATACTTATAATGAGGAATTTGATTACAAGATATAGAAGAACTCCCCCTGAAGATGTGCATAGTGAGGAATTTGCTTTTGAGGCAATGCACATTTCAAGAGTTGAATCATGGAGATCTCCCCCTATATCTTGTAATTCATACACGCATTTGACTTATAATATGAAGAATTTGAAATGCATGATGAAATGTGGTGCTTGATGTTATTCAGTATGCATGCGATATCATTAATGAGGAACAGGCATGCAAAATAACGCATCAAGAGTGTCAGAGCCCAAATCGATTTGCTATGAAGATTTTCAAGGAGCTCATGAGAATCAGAGCATAGTGCAAGAGCATAATGCATCAAAAGTATCAAAGCACCATCGGGTTTAAGATTACAACTCGATCCAATAAAAGTTTGAGAAGAGCGAGTTGTAACTTAACAAATTTAAATTACTGTATATAGGCAATAAGCTAGACCTCGCTTGAAGACTAACTCAAATTTCTCCCCCTTTGTCATCGAATGGCCAAAAGGATCGAATCGAGGACTAACGCTCTGAAGAATTTCAAGTTGAAGATGGGCGCCCGACATTGTTGGGGTCGGTTGTTGAAGTAGGACCAGCCAGCGGTGTCGTCCAATTCTTCATTTTCATCGATGTCGCGAGATGAAGAATAGGAGCTGGCCACCAAGGAAGGAACTTTGACCTTCTTGTATTTCTTGGAGGAGGTGCATCAGACCAAAATTCTTCCTTGAGTCCCATTGGCGTCGATTCTTCTTCTTTGTAGATATGTGAAAGAACAGCCAGTGCGTTTGAAGGTTTCATGGAGGTAGTAGTGGTTTTTCTTCACGCATTGTGTGTTGAGGTCATGTTGTGAAGAAATGAACCAAACGGCGCTTGACCCATTTATGATTCGATCAACCTTGATGAAAGCGAGGAGTAACTCACGATCAGTCATCACCACAGGTGCGATAGCTTGAGGACTTTGCTTGGTGAGGTATTTGCGGCGAGTCATGTGTGGCGAGTCATCATTGGTGGAGTAGGATGCTGCTTTGTGAAACTGTCCATCAATGGACGAATTCCTTCATCGATCACAGCAGTAGCCTTGCCTTTGTCATCATCTCGAGGTAAATGTCCGTTTGAGGACTTCAATCCGGGGCAAGTAGCTGCAGTGGTTCAAAGTATCAGCCTTGTAATTGAGTGAAGACCTTGTCCTGATGAATCTCATTATCCAAAGGCGCATAAGGCTTCAACTCAAATGGTGACATAGCAATGTTTGCGAGTCCTCATGAAGAAATCATGGAAGTTGGCGGAGCATGCATGGATGATGTTGAAAAGCATATTCTTCATGATGCCAGCGACTTCTTCATCGTTCGAGTCGTGGCCCTTGATAGGACTCATTGTCTTCGTCGAATCCGATAGACAGTCCGAGGCACATACAATAATTCCTTGACGAGGAATTTGGTTCTTAGGGCCTGCCTTGGCTTCAAAGGCTTCATCGGCACTTGCATATAGTGATTTGAAAGTTCGGTTCGTTGTAGATACAACGTGCACCACCAAGTGGAGGATCGAGTGGTAGGGCACGAAGCAATTCATTCTTTGGTGCCTTGTAGTGAGTATTTTCGGACATCCAATCTAAGACCCATGAGTTCACATCTTGACGTCTCCGGTGATGTGCAGCGTTGCATAAAAGCGAAGAATTAGTTCTTCATTCCATCATAGATATCGGTGCAGAAATTTAGAAGTCCTGCATCGTGAAGAACACCGAGGACGGCTCAAAGCACTGCAGCGACTCCATGTCCACATGAGGAATATGAGCATGATCGAAGACTTTATCCTTGTTGAAAAGCACCGAGGAATAGAAGTTGGCTTGGTGGCAGTCGAAGCGCCTCTTCCTAATGCGAGCGAATCATATGGATTATAGTCGATGAAGAACACGTGCTCGGCAAAGAAATCATCAGCCTTGAACTTTTGCTTGCTTGAGAACGGATTCTTTTGCTTGGGCGAGAGGGTGTCGATGAGTTGCATCACCACCTCGGGAATCGCAAGATCAGGTTCTTGGTGAGGAATTTCTTGTTCCTCAACAGATCGATCGAGGATCAGCAAGAGCAGTTTCATCAACACTAGTGGCTGGAATTTCTTCATGCCTGAGCAAGTGGGTTGAGTTTCTTGAGTCCATTTGGACTGTTTGTGCAGGGGACTGAGGAATTTGTTGGAGCGGGGTGAAGAGAGGAGTATTGGGATGCAGACTTTCCCAAAAGTCATCATTCATCACCGGTGTGGTGCACCCTATATCCACATCTTCATCTTCAATTTCCTCAACACCAGCCTCTTGAGCTGTGAACCGAGGCATAGGTGAGGAAATGGCGGGGTTGAAGGATTGCATCCACTTTAATTTCTTCATCAATCTGCTCGACGAAGCAGCGAATGATGTTCTTCATCGATCCGATTGGGATCTCATAGTCTTCTCAAAAGGAACAACGTCCTTTGATGGCGATGGAGGAAATTGGAACAGCATCAATTGGATTTTCGTATGAGCTGGTCATAGGCCTCATTTTCTTCGCAGTCGAAGAATCTGGCGCAGTGATGCTTTCCTTTTCTTCACAGCAGCTCGTTCTGCAGCCTTGGTTTTCTTCACATCGAGGCGGATGGAAGAATTGGAGTTGGAGTTGGCGCGGGAGGAGCCGAGGATTTGGTTCGATTTCTTGAGCACAACCGATGCAGTTGCCTGTCTTGATCGATTTCTTCGGCGCACCACTAGTGGGTGCCACGGCAATTCTCGGTAATGGAATGGGATCATCAGCCTGGAACTAGCATTTTCATCAGCAGCTCTGAGCGTCATCGGTGGTCTGGTATGTTCTTCGATCTGGCTGAGCCGAGGCTTCACTGAGGAATTTCATGTTGCATTTGGGCAGCAACATTTGTGAATTTCTTCGTCGGTTCACAAATCGACCTTGGCTCCATGCCAATCAGCATAATAGGAATCGAAGTTTTCTTTGAGGTCTTGAATTTCAGTCTGGACCTTGAGAAGTTCCTCGGTGTCATCTTGACAACGTTTTCTTGAGAACTTCTCCTTCTCGTATTGAGCCTTTTTGATTTCCTTGCCTTCTCAAACTTCCATTTTCTTCAGCGATGAAGTGAGTCAACATATGACTTTGTCCGGTGTCGATGAAAGTCGGGCATAGGGGTATTGGGATCCTTGTGCGAGAGATCAATATAGTCGAGGACTTTCTTGGATCAACAGCGATGGGCAGATGTGCCTTTGGCTCTAGCGGCCTTTTCTTGGCGGTCTCGATGATTTCCATAAGTTCATCATCGGATGCTTCATCATCGAAGGCACATGGAATGCAACATGTTTCTTCTTTGGGCTAGGCCGAGGACCTCGTCCATTGTTGCTTTGGTCTTCAACCGAGTCGGGCGGATGAAGAAATGGGAGCTGCTAAGGAACTTGCAGAAACGCCTGAGGCAATTGAGAAGCCAGCAGTCCTTTGACATGTAGCCAGGTGCACAGGAACTGAAGGTTTTGACGGAGCTGTTGAGGACTTTGGTGGAGCAGCAGCAATGTGAGGAATTTTCTTTGAGGGTGCTGCTGAGGAACTTGGCCGTGAGGGCGCAGATGGTGAAGCACTTGGCTTATGAGCAGGCTTCTTTGGCATGGATTTCCTCGGTTTGACCGAGGCCTCGATGTGATAGCAGGCGAAATCCTCATTGAATTTCTTCACTGCCTCCTTGGCTTGTTTTGCCAATTTTGCTTGGCGTTTAGCCCATTCATCAGGAAAGTCCTCACCTCGTTTGATGCTTGTGGGATCAGCTACTTGGCCAGGTGCCAATGGAGCTCTTGGGCATGGAGGATGGAGAGTGAATTTCTTCATGTACTTAGGAGTTACATATCTATATTCCCTCCATTCCCGTGCCCATCTCCGTTCAATCTTCTGAATACGCACCTTGCGTTGATTTTTGTTTTCTTCATCCGGTGTGCAGTAGTCAGCATAGATTTCCTCAGGGATTTCAAACGCAGTCATAAACTCAAGTTTCTTTCCTCCTTTCTGTGGCTTCTTACCGTCTGCCATGTTCTTCAGTTGAGGAATTTGAACAATTGAGTTCTCTGAAGAAGTATGCACTTTTTCTTCGAGGAACGCTGCAAATGAGTTAAGTTGATGATAACCTAGTGATTCAGCTGCGGACATGTGTACCTGTGAACAGAGTATAGTTGCGAGGAATTTGGAGAGGTCATATGCGTTCTTAGAAGGTTTTCAAAAGAACAAGTTTTGAGGATTTTGACGGATGAGCCTTGAAGAATTTCACTAAGCGTTCTTTGTCTTAGGTTCGAGTTGTATAGATCGAGGATCCACACAATTGAGGAATCTTGAAGAAAATCATTGCTTAGAAAGCGAATCAAGAGCCTATTTTGGTTGAGGTGTTCATATGTGTGAAGATTTGAAGAATAAACACCTTTGAAGATTTTCAGGAGGTTTGAGAATCAAAGCGAGTAATAAAAGTATCTTTTAATTACCGAAGTGAAGAACACGACGAACCGAGAAGAACAGTTGGGAAGTTCGTCGTTCAGATCTTCCACGCCCTAACTTGGCGGAGGAAGACAGCTACTGGCGGAGGAGTGAGGATTTCCGCGATCGGCGCGCGATCGTCGGCGATGAGGTCGAGCGGTGAAGCTTTTCCTCACCGGCGACGATGGAGTAGCGGTGGCGCTAGGGTTTGAGGAGCTCGGCGGGAGAGAGATGTCGGCGAGTAAAAGAAGTGAGGAAGGGAGAGGGTATTTATAGACACGGTGAAAAGCGGATCGCCCAAAGATTTAGGACAAACATGCCTGACCATTTCCTTCTCACGACATGTGTCACCCACGTCTTGTGTAGTGGAGATCGTGTCGATCGTGGGTGAGTAAAATAATGTATCGTGGGATGCGGAACGGTTTGAGCGGTAAAACCGAAAATTTGGATAAGATCAGTTTTAAAATTTCGTTCGCAATTTCTTCAGCTATCAAGGACACAGTGAAGATTTTGAACGAGTTTCAAAATAGAACGCACATGAAGAATTTGTGAATAGATTGGGTTGAGTATAGCATAGAGGGAAGGGTCCGATCACATTCACTTAGAAGAAAAAGCGACTTGAAGAAATAGCCATAAGTGAATCTTGTAGAGGACATAAACCCTATATATATAGCCAATGAAGAAAGGCAGCGGAAACAGTGAAGATTTTGCAAAGTTGAAGAATTTGAAAAACTGAAGAATTTCAAAAGCGAGGAAAAACTCAAATTGAAGATTTTCAACTTTGGTGGTGGCGTGACCCACCGTATAAGAATGATGATTTCAGACACCGCGTACAATTGTCGTAGGGTTCTGAGAATCAAATTCTTCATCAATTTCTTCACACTAAGAGTGTTATTCTTCATTGATTGAAGAAAAACGTTTCTTCATGTGTTGCACATCTACGTCATCAATCTTGCATAAGTGTTAGGATGTGTGTCCATTTCAAATAACGTTCGAAGATTCTAAGATATTTAGCTCACACCGCAACTTGCTAAATCTCTTCTCATCCAGGGGCTTAGTGAAGATATCAGCTAGTTGTTCTTCAGTCTTCACGTGCTCGATGGAGATGTCGCCCTTCAACACATGATCACGAAGAAAATGATGACGAATTTGAATGTGCTTTGTCTTGAGTGCTGAACGGGTTGTGAGAAATCTTGATGGCACTCTCATTGTCACAATAGAGGCACATTCTTCACGTTGATGCCGTAGTCCTTGAGAGTTTGCTTCATCCATAGCAATTGAGCACAACACGAGCCAGCACCAATGTATTCAGCTTCATGATGAAGCGGTGATCACGCATTCTGTTTCTTCGAGGACCAACGGACCAAAGATCGTCCGAGGAAATGACAAGTACCAGATGTTGACTTGCGGTCCACGATCACCAACATAGTCGAGTCGAATATCCATTGAGATCAAAAGTAGAGCCCTTGGGGTACCATAATCCTAGTGTTGGAGTGTGAGCTAGATATCGAAGAATATGCTTCACAGCCTTATGGTGTGATTCCTTGGTGTAGCTTGAAATCGGGCACACATGCAAACACTAAGCATTATATCTGGCCTAGATGCACATAAGTACAATAAAGAACCAATCATGGGCGGTATACCTTGTGATCGAAGTCAATACCATTTTCATCGATTGCATAGATGGCCATTTGTGGGCATAGGAATTTTAGCGCCTTTGCAATCTTGCATGCGAATTTCTTGAGGACATCTTTGAGGTATTTCTCTGAGATATGAATATGCCATTGTGTTGTTGATTAATTTGAAGACCTAAGAAGAACTTCAACTCTCCCATCATAGACATTTGATATTCTTCACTCATCATATAGGCAAATTCATCACTATAACGTTGGTCGATACAGCCAAAGATAATATCATCAACATATATTTTGCACACAAACAGTTCACCATCATAAGATTTAGTAAAGAGAGTAGGGTCGAGTGAACGGGTGTGAAGCCATTCTTCACAAAGAATTCCTTCAATGTATCATACCACGCTTGAGGGCTTGCTTGAGGCCATAGAGGGCCTTATTGAGTCTGAAGACTTTGTCGAGGATTCTTTGGATCTTCAAACACAGGGGTTGAGCAACATATACTTCTTCCTCAAGCTTACCATTGAGGAATGCACTTTTCACATCCATTTGATATAAAGTGATATTGTGATGGTTTGCATAGGCGAGTAATATGCGAATAGACTCAAGTCTAGCGACAGTGCAAAAGTTTCATCGAAATCAATTCCTTCAACTGTGTGTAGCCTTGAGCTACTAGTCGTGCCTTATTCCTCACCACAAGACCATTTTCATCTTGCTTGTTGCGGTAGATCCACTTTGTGCCAATGATATTATGCTTGCGAGGATCTGGACGTTTGACCAGTTCCCGACATTGTTGAGCTCGAATGATGTAATTCTTCTTGCATGGCCTGAATCCACTCGGCTCCATAAATGCTTCATCTACCTTAGTGGGCTCTGTGATAGAGAAAAAGCATAGTGCCCACAAAAGTTAGATAAATGTGAAGCTTTTGAGCGTGTGAGAGGACTGGCGCTTTAATGTCATCGATGATCTTCTCCACTTGCACTTCTTTTGCAACGCAGGATGAGCTGGTTGTCGTCGAGGAATTTGATCATTTTCCTCGGCACCATTTTCTTGACATTATCTTGGTGCATCACTCGGCGTTCTTCACGTCAGAATGAATTCTTCAGCAGTTTCTTGATGGAATGACATCCTCGGTTGCCTTGAACTGATAGAATCCTCATGTGCTGGTTCGCCTAACACAGAAGGTAGGTGCTCTCTTTGCGAGCCATTAGTTTCATCGAACCGCACATCTCGAGTGTCAACAATCTTGTGGAGTGATGTTGAAGACTCAGTAGGTGTGCGAGTCCTTTCCGTAACCAAGCATAAAACCTTCATGTGCTTTGGTGCAAATTTAGAGTTGTGATGAGGATCTCTAATCCAGCATTTAGCACGAAGACTTTGAAATAACTTACATTAGGTTTCTTGTCAGTGAGGAGTTCATAGGCAGTCTTCTTGAAGAATTTGTGAAGATATACTCTGTTGATGATGTGGCACGCAGTGTCGATTGCATCAATCCAGAAACGACTAGGCGTTTTGTATTCATCAAGCATAGTCGAGCCATCTCAACAAGAGTTTTGTTCTTGCGCTCCACGATGCCATTTCTTTGAGGAGTATAAGGAGCAGATAACTCATGAGTAATACCAAGTTCATCAAGATAGGCATCAAGACCAGAATTCTTGAACTCAGTTCCATTGTCACTCTGATGTGCTTGATCTTCACACCAAAGTTAGTTGAAGCCCTCGAGGAAAATCGTTTGAAGCCTTCCTGCACTTGATTTTGTAAGTAACAATGTGTACCCATGTGTAACGAGAGTAATCATCAACAATAACAAAGCCATATAGAGATGCATCATTAACGACAATTGAGTAATGATTGGGACCAAAGAGGTCCATGTGAAGCAATTCAAGGGGAGTAGTGGTCATGATAGTCTTATTTGGATGCTTAGCCTTGGTCATTTTCCAGCTTCACGGGCTCGCATAAGTGATCCTTGAGGAATTTGACATTCTCAATGCCAATGACATGCTTCTTCTTCGCAAGCGTGTGCAAATTCCTCATGCCTGCGTGACCAAGTCACCGATGCCATAGCCAGCCTTCTGAAGCTTTTGCAAGTAGACACACGGCTGGTTGTGGTCTTGTGGAGAAGTCAACAATATACAAGTCTCCTCTCCTAAAGCCTTCGAAGACTTTGGAATTGTCAGCTTCCATAATCACAACACAACGATACTTGCCAAAGATAACAACCATATCAAGATCACAAAGCATTGAGACTGACATGAGGTTGTATCTTAAGGACTCAACAAGCATGACTTTGTCCATGTGCATGTCCTTAGAGATAGCAACCTTACCAAGACCCAATACGACTTTTGCCTTTGTCGGCCAAAGATGATATGCTTCAGATGTGGCGGTGATAAGGAGCATCCATCAATAGATTCTTGTCACCAATCATGTGATTTGTACATCCACTATCGAGAACCCACTCGGTGGCTTTGGGTTGATCATCCTGCGGATGAATTAGTACAACTTACGATCTCATATACTTCATCGGTGAAGAATATGATATCAAGTTCATCGAGATGAATTTCATCGATCGGTATCAACAGATAAGCGGTATGAGGGCGTGTGAAATGAAAGTTCATTTCATCATGATTAGCTGCGTCCTTTCGAGCAATTTTGTCGGGCCCCAAACAAATTCTTGGGGCGTTAAGGCACGTCGGAGACCTGACCCTACGAGAAGAGATTAGTTCTTTTCTTCACTACCCACATCGAAGGGGTGGCAAAGAGTTCATCACTCTGCGAGCACCATACGAGAATGGTGGCATAGAAGCCAAACCATTTCGTTTCACATAAGAGGGTTAGGGTAAGCATATGAATAAGCGGAGAAATTCTTGAGGACTTATGAACATATTGGTTTGAAGAATAATGCACATATTCATAGCCCTTAGCTCTACCTGCGAAACAGAGTTGTTAGCACGATGATAATCATATGAGGACTTTGATCCTTTTGAGGAATTTGATCCACGTGAGAATTTGGTCCGTATGAGGACTTGGATCCATATGAAGAATTTGGTCCATATGAAGAATTTGATCTGGGGTTCCTATTCTTCACTGGTGGTGTCATGAGGACATTCACTGAAGACTTTCAAGGCACTTCTTGGGAACCCAGATTTTCTTCATAGGGGAACCGTTCTGCAGATTAGTGCCAACATATCTAGCAAATACTTCACCATTCTGATTTTTGAACAGTTTATAGTTGAGTCAAATGACTCATCGGAAGAATGAGGAGATTCGCATGTAAAGCCAGATAAGTTAGATGGATCAATCTGGAGGTCCCTTTGCAGCAACCCATGAGGTTTTGGGATCTTGCTCGGGCTTCCAATATGTTCCATCAGCATTGAGTTTCCTCTCAAAGGCAATACCCTCTTTCCTAGGGTTCTGTTGAGGATCTGCTTTTAAGCACATCACAAAGAGTCGATGCCCTTTGAGGCTTTTGTACATGCTGTCATGTACAATTCCTTCAACCTGCATCGTCGGTGATACTAGCAATGTCCTCGGATGAGGAATTAGTGATAGCAGAGGCAGGTGAAGAATTTGTAACAGTTGAAGCATTTGAACATTCGGTGAAGAATTAGCGATTCACGTTCAATGCACTTTAAGCATGGAGGAACAAATTCTTCTTGAGAAGCGCTGATTTGTTGAGCAAGTAATGAATCGCGCCTTCGAAGATCTTCATAACTCACTCTTAGCTTCTCAAGATCTTGCTTTCTTTGAAGAAATTCATAAGAAAGTTTCTCATGATCGATAAGAGAGTGTTATGATGACCTTGAAGGCTGTCAAGCCTAGGCTCAAGTCTCTGAAGATTTTCGATCGGGGCTTTAGTGCGATCCATTTCTTCACCCAACATATCATCACTTTTGTCTAGCATGTTTTGAACCTTTTCAAAAGCCCTTTGTTGTTTTATAGCAATCTTAGCAAGTTTAGAGTAGCTGGGCTTGAGATCCTCATCGATTCATTTTCACTAGATTCAGAGGAGGTGAAATTCAGTACCTTGGCACCTTTTGCCATGAAGCAATAGGTGGGGCGTAGTCATCATCATCCACATCGGGCTTGTCGGTGGGGTCAGTTTCTTGATGTTGAAGATGGACTTGCTAACAAAGCGATGGCAAAGCCGGACTAGCCACACCAGTTAGGATTCTTGGACTCCTCATCTTCCTCATGTTCCTCGATTCAGCTTGAGTCCATTTCCTTGCCAATGAATGCCCGAGCCTTTTTGGAGCTGCTCTTCTTGTGAGAAGAAGGCTTTGAGGATTTTGATGATGAAGATTTCGATGATTTCTTCTTCTTCTTCGCGTCTTCAGAACTGTAATCCTTTTGTTTCTTCTTCTTTAATTCCTTTTCCCATCGAGGACAATCTTGGATGTAGTGACCTGGTTTCTTGCATTTGTGACAAAGTCTTCTCTTATAGTCACTAGATGAGGAATCACTTGCTTCTTGAGGATTTTCCAAAGCGACCACGTCTTGAGATTTCTGGAATTTCTTCAAGAGCGATGCTAGCTCTGGCCTAATTCTTGAGGATCTCCAAGGCTACTACGAGTCTTCACACTCGATTCGAGACACAGCCTTGGCCTTGAGGGCACGTGTTTTTCCATAGCTAGAACCATAGAGATCTCTCTTTTGAAAAGCTGGAACTCGTGAGTATTTAGCCTTTCGAGGATATCGGCGGGATCAAGAGACTTGTAGTCAGCTCGTTCTTGTATCATCGATGCGAGTATCAAATGAGGAATCAGCGATCTTAACAATTTCTTCACCACCTCATGGTCGGTGATGTCGATGGCGCCAAGTGCTTGAAGCTCATTTGAGATGTCGATGAGGCGATCGAAGGTTTGTTGAACATTTTCGTTGTCGAGTCTTTTGAAGCGGTTGAAGAGATTCGAAGAACATCAACTCGAGAGTCACGCTGAGTTGAGACACCTTCATTACTTTGGACAGCCTGTCCCGGATGAGCTTAGCGATTCCAAAGCACTCACTCTTCCATATTGACCTTTGCTCGGATGGCCACATATGATATTCTTCGCTTGAGAATCGAGTTGCTTGAATCTCTTCACATCAGCAGATTCGGAGAAGGTGTGGTGAGGAACACCATTTTCCACAACATACCGAGATCGTTGTCAATTGCTTCAAGATGCATTAGCATCTTGTTCTTCGATAGAGGGTAGTCCGTCCCATCGAAGGTAGGACACCTGCTGAGACCTTGATCATACCTGCGGTCGACATAACTAAAACTCCGGTGGTTAAACCAAAATCACACGAACAAGGGAGTACCTTGCTCGATACCAATTGAAAGTCGTTATATCGACTAGAGGGGGTGAATAAGCGATTTTATGAATTCTTCACTAAGGAATTTGCGGTGAGGAAATTCCTTAGCGAAGAACTACTTGCAGCGGAATAAGTACTCGAAGTAAGCATAACAGAATACGCGCATGGTCATCATGATGAAATGAAGACAATCACGAGTCTGAAAAACGTAATCACAGGATAACACAAGATGAAGACAAACAGTGAAGAAATTGAACGAGGAAATTGAGAAAGTCTTGATCAAAGTCTTCAAACACAGATATGAAAAATACTCAACACAATAATGAGGAAATGATATGGTAGACCAGTTCAAACTGCTGTCTCGGTTATGCGTCTGGTTGGAGCGGCTGAGTATTTAAACTCGAGGACACACAGTCCGGACACCCGATCGGCCGAAAGCACGCAGCTCGGGACACCAAGTCCTCACCGTATTCTCCTTGAACTAAGGTCACACGGACCTCGTCCAATCACTCGTGGTAAGTCTTGAGCGACTTCCAAACCTTCACAGACTTGGCCACTCGGCGATCCACAATTCCTCTTGGATGCTCTAGACCTTGGCGCTAACCATCTGGAAGAAGCACAGTCTTCAAAGGTAACAAGCGTCGGATCCACGCAGGATCAATTTCTTGATGATGCTCAATCACTTTGGGTTTGTAGGGTTTGGTTTTGGGTTTTCCTCACTTGATGATTTTCGCTCAAAGTCCTTGGAGGATGGGTTGCTCTCAAATGACAAGTGTCAAGTTCTCTCGGAGCAGCCAACCAGCTAGTGGTTGTAGGGGCGACTATTTATAGCCTAGGGAGCAGCCCGACATGATAAGACATAAATGCCCTTCAATGATATGACCGTTAGGTGGATAAGATATTTTGGGACAGGTGGCGCGCAAGACAAAGAAGCGATCGGAAATTTGACTCTCAAATTCCTCGGGGCTATCATGATCCTCACTTTGTGTAGGCAATCCGCCTTTGGCGAATTCCTAACTCCTCGGTCGAACAAATTCCTCGGCGACGGAAGAACTTCGTCTCATCCTCAAGAAATTGACTGAACTGTATGAGATTTCAAAGGCTTCACTCGAAGGGATTGGTAGGTGTAGGATTTTGAGTTGAGCATCACATGGAAATTTTTCCTTAGTATTTCCTCGACCCCTTTAACGATGACGGTGTTTCCTATGACTCAAGAAAGAGAAATGAAACTACGAAAACAAAAGTCTTCACGCTTCATGTTCCTCAAATGAATACCAAGTCTTCAAGGTCACACCAATTTCTTCACTTTCAAAGTCTTGAAAAGTCTTGAGAATATCAAAGTCTTGATCGAAGAACTTCAAATTTAGGGTCGACTTTCTCTGTAAATATCAAACTCCTCATAGACTTATAGACCTGTGTACACTCACAAGCGCATTAGTTCCTTAACCTATAAGTCTTCAATACACCAAAATCACTAAGGGGCAGTAGATGCACTTACAACAACAACAACAACAACAACAACAACAACAACAACAACAACAACAACAACAACAACAACAACAACAACAACAACAACAACAATAGCAACAACAATAGCAATAGCAACACCAACAGCACCAACAACAACAACAACAACAACAACAACAACAACAACAACAACACCAACAGCAACAACAGCAACAGCACCAACAGCAACAACACCAACAGCAACGACAACTGTCGTGGAATTGTCACGGCAGATGTCCTCATGAAAGGACTTAGTCGCAGGGCCATCGTACGGGTTACCTAGAGGGGTTAATGCGGACACAAGACACGGGAATTATGTTGGTTCGGCCCCTTCAATGAAGGTAAAGACCTACGTCCAGTTGTGGTGTGATTGATATGATTCGGCGACTAAGGAGCAATAGCTTTGCCTTGGCCTCGAATCTCTGTCCTTAACTCGCCGCCGGGTCGTCCCCTTATATACACGGGTTAACGCCCGGCCGGCTTCTGAAATCCCAATCCGGCTCATATAGGAGTCGGTTTGGTCTCTCCTTTCTTGTCTTACAATACAAATTCTGAGGTTACGGCGGTTTACATGTATGGATCTTAATTCCCTTCGGGCTCCAGGCCTCCATATGGGCTGGATCCCTACGAGGTAAACCGGCCCCTCGGGCGGTTCACACTCCGTAGCTGTATCCTCAACATTAGGCCCAGTTGACTTGAACGGTTCAGTTAATCTTCCACATCTTCGAGCAACCCTTGATCTTCCTTGTAAACCGCCATTGACTTGACCCGCCGTGACATCATCCTCGATCTTCATGTCGGGGCCCCAGCGTCATTTTGGACAAAAATCTAAACAGTAAGATTCCCTTCATTAAGGCTATCCCGGGAATCGAGGCGGCCGCTGCACCTTCCGCCGCTTTTGGCTCCTCAATTCTCGCGCCCATTGATTACTCCGGCCCCTTATAAATAAACCGGTCGGGTCATTCTCCTCTTCTCCTTTCTCTCTTCTTCTTCCTCGCGACCTGCCGACCCTGAAGCTCTTGCCGTCACCTTCAACCTTCGACCAACGCTTCCCGCCGGCCCGCTGCATCAACCGGATCGGACCAGAGTCTCCGCGCTTCTCCGTGTTTCCTGCTCATCCGGTAAGGTCATCTTTAAACCCTAGATCTCATCTGGAAACTTGGTTCGTCGCATAATCCATGAGTGTTCTTGCCGACCTTGCATGCCCGTTCCGTCATGGCCGTACGGCTCGGCCGTACCGCTTCTCATATGCCAACGGATGCTTTCACCATTTACCCGATTCTAGGCGCCATTCCCCCTTGTTCAGATCTTCCATTTTAACATACGAACCTTCTGCTGCTGTAGGAAGTGCAGTATAGGTCGCGAAATTCTCTTTCTTGAACCTGGTAGATCTAAATTATTTCCTTTTGCATGGGAAACCTGTTTCATCTATACTTAGCAATGTTTTCAGCACTAGCTCTTCCGCGGTTTAACTTCGATATTTAATCCGACCCTCCATTAGTCCTTAGTTAAACCGGACGGGAAGCCGCTTCTGAACTGCCGGTTTAACAATATTTATAACGCTGACCTGTTTAATAGTGAACCGTTTCCTTCCTTTCTTTCGCAGCTTTCCCATATAATCTTCCGGAATGGCACCTCAATTTTACGCTTGCAATGGGTCCGGTCGAGTCACCGAGGCGCAGCTCAGCGGCTATGTCACCACCGGCGGTTTGGCTCCAAAAGTGTCCTCCATTGGCGCGTTCGGAAGGCGAGTTTCCTCCGAGCATGGCGGGAAAAGTGTCGTGTTCATGCATCACTTAGACCGGGGTTCTGTCCGCCCGGTTCAAAATTTTCGGGATGTCCTTGCCGGTCTGCAGCTTCATCCTCGGGACATCGGCCCAAATTCGATGTCGAATATATGCAACTTTCAAGTCTTACGTGAAGTCTATCTTCAAGAAGAACCATCTGTAGAGTTGTTCCGGATTTTTCCATTTGAACCGCCGCACGAGTTTTCGATGGTCGAACACGAGCTGGGCGGCGTGTCGATCGAAGAGGAAGGAAGTCGATTTTCCACCGCCAAGCACCACAGCCATCAAAGGAATGGAACCAAACCTGGTTCTACTGCGGAACACTGCCCTGCCGGCGAAAACCCTTGCGGGTTACCGTTCTCACCGGCTCAGCAACACTCATCCGCTACCTTCCGCTTAACCGCGCGGAACGAAAAAACTTCGCACCGCAAATAATCAAGCTCCGGGCTCGATGGCCAATGGTTTAACGGCGTAGATCTTGTGCGTTCTTTGGGTCTCTTGGGGTATTTTGCCACTAAGCCGCCGGCCCGGATTGATGCAGAGTACACGGCAGCCTCAAAGATCCTCAAAGGCGTCACGAGCTGCCTATAACTGAACAAGAGGTCACGAAATCGTCAAGAAGATGCTTGATGAACCAATCTCCGTCTGCAGCCTCACGGATTGGCTCCATTCTGCGCCACCAACAAACCGCCGGTAAAGTTCTATTCTCTATCTTTCACGCTCTTAATACTCCGTCAATGCACGTTAATCCTTTATCCCTTCTCAGGCCGACAGCTCCTTCTGGAAGCGAACCAAACCGGTTCGAGCGCCTCGTGTAAAGTCAAAAGCTACTAAGAAAGCGGGCAAAAAGAAGACTGCCGAGTCCTCTAATCCGGCGGAGGACGAAGAATCGATGCTTTGAGGTAATCCGGCTTGCCGCTTTGTGTTTCTTCCTGCACATGCTTAATCCTCTTACAATCTTTTCTTGACAATTTTCTTCCCGGGATGATCTTGAAGCCAGCCACGCCGACCTGTTGAGGTAATCTTACTTTCTTCGAATCCGATCTTGCGCGGTTAAAAGAATTAAATCGCGCCGTCCGGAAAGTGAAAAATACCATTCTGTGCTTACTTGAATCCAAATCTTAACTTGAAGACACAACAGTCGACGAGCGTCGTACAACCCGGCATAGTGGCCAACAGTTACTTCAGCGGTTTACGGACACACCTATCCGGAAGCGTCGGCGGTGACTTGCTCTCCGGCGTTATCCCTTAAAGGTTTCTTCGATGTCCTCTCAATCCGTCGACCGAATTATCGGGCCTCTTCCAACTCGTCGGCGGTTCATCCACCACACAACTGCCTCCGGCGAACATCGCCCGAGGTTCGTAATTACTGTTTGCCAATTCGACTCACCGTTACTCTGATAAATTTGTCTTGATCCGACTCTGACTATTGCAGCACCAAGGCTCGCTTGAGCAAGAAGGCCAAAACTCTTGATCCTACCCTGGATGCTGATCCGGAAAACGTCCCCGAACAAACACACGAAAGTCCTGAAGCTGCCAAGGAAAGCTCTGGTGAACTGTACAAAGACGACTCTGCTGATCCGCCAGAGGTTGAACCGGAGGTTCAAGTGGAAACTTCCCAACCTGTTCCCTCAAATCCGTCCGCCCGAAGCGAAGTCGTGATCGTTGAACCGCCGAGCCAAAGCAAAACGACGGCAAGCCCAAACAAGACCGCTGAAAATGAGCGATGTTATTGTGACAGTCTCGGCTACACTGCTCCAGCCAACGATCGCTTTAACAAAACACAGCATCAAAGACGGTTCTACTATTATGAGCAAGGACAAGGGAAGACGATATGTCGACTTATGACAATTTCTCGCCCAAGAGCTTCATTCCGCTTTCGAACCGGCTTTACACAAGCCGCGACTTTGAAGCCGGTCTAGTAAACCGCATGAAGGACCGTTATGAGGTGGCGATCTCTCATATCTTAAGCGCATAGTAGCCCCCAAGGGTCGGTTTAACCTTGCAAAGTTAAACCGGGACTTAAGGTGTTTTCTCTTCATAGCAAAATTGAGATCAACTAGCCATTAGCCCCCAAGTGCCAAGTTGAATACTTGTATTAAGCTTGGGACTTGCATAATGAAACTACTAACCTGCTTCCTTTGTCATCAGAATGAAATACACCAGCGGTCTGTGCAACAAAGATCTCCGAACCAATCTGGAAGCCCAAATAACAGAAGCCACCAAAGCCAAGGATGAGCTGAAAACCGCCCTGACCACCATGGAACAGCTGAAGGAGTGGTACAAATCCGAACGGGTCAACTGGGATACCGAGAAGGCGGTTTAGTAAAGCGGGCGGAGGAAGCTGAGGCGACCCTTAAACCGGTGACGGAAGAGCTGACCGGACTTAAGCGCCAAGTGCACGCCATGACCTCTGCCATCTTTGGTAAGCAAATTTATCTTGACTATGCTGTGTTAATCGTCCGCCGGTTTAACAGAGCTGTCTAAACCTGGTGCGAGCAAGCGTATTGCTCATCCGGGCTCCGGCGTCGGAAAAAGCTCAAGGCTTCGTACACTCGATCGAGCAGCTATATACGGCGCCAGCCAGGTCATATCGCCACTTCATATGACAACACGGCGCCGTCCCTGATCGAGAGACGCTAGACCGGCTGTCGATGATTCGGGGCAGCTTGAAGAGATGAAGCGATCCGCAGCCGGGCTGGCACCTTCTTGGCTCGGCGCGTGCCAAGGCATGGATAGCGGACCTTGATCCGGTGACATAGCTAAAGGTTTTCCCAGCGCTCAAGAGAGCGGTGAAGCCTTCGATAACGACACCACAAGCGGATCACAAAGGAAGTTCGTCCGTTGGCGAGCCAACCGGCGCTGAAGCCAATCTGGAGGTTCACCGATCTTTTATGATGCCAATAACAAGCGGGTGGAGTTTGTCATCCGGAAGTGCGAGCCTGATCCTCAATCCGTAAGCACACTTCGCCCGGCGTTGATCCGGCTGAACGATAAGTGAAGAAGCTGTCTTCGAGCCTTAACCGGATTGGTGGTCCACCAATGACTTCGGGCTTTGGGTGAGGAAGAGGAAGAAGCTGAACCGGCGCGGCGCCGTCCCCTCTACTTGGCGCCAACCCGGTGAAGCAGCGTAATCCGTCAAGCGGGTGATATCCAAAGCTTCAAGGCATAACTCGCGTGAAACACCGGGCCTCGAAAGGCTTTGTAATAGGATAGCAAGTGTCTTTTATTGAACAATGCGGTACAATCTTAGTCGTAAACTTTTGCATGGCGATCTTTGGGTCCGTTGGCTTTTGTAGTAAATCCTGCAACATATTTTGCCTGCAATCACAAGTTCTTAAACCGCCGTGGCGGTTTACACCTCTAGCCAGACTGATCAATATTTATATGAGAAAATACCGAGGCACATGATCAAAACTATGTGATACAAACATACCTGCCAGTATCAGGCACACAGTGGGCTTATAAACCATCACCGTTAAAGGAGAGTAATCTCTGTGTGTATAAGACCGATTTATCGTGTAAATCGCGCCGGGCATGATAAGCCCCCTGTTACTCCTCAATGGGATGTTTTAACAGTAAAATCAAACCGGAACAAAATCGCCAGCGTAAAAACGTACCGACAACATAAATCCGGTTTAAAAAATGTGTCGGTTTAAGAAGGCCGACAAAAGCCAAATGATTGGTATCAAAACCACAAAAGCAAAATCAACGAAAGAATCGTTTTGCAAGAAAAGGCTATACTGAACCGGATCAGATGGTGTTACCATGGTCGGACAGGACCAAGCCCCCTATACGGCGTAGCGATGGTTCAAGTCAGCCAGGTCCCCAACTGAACTCGTGGCATGATGCCGATCAAGTGGCATTGCAATGGTTGGGTTCGACCAAAGCCCCAAGTGATTCTATGGCCTTAGGCCGACCAAGAGGCGTGTTGGTTCAGACATGACCATGTCCCCAAATGATCTGGTGGCTTTACTTTGCCAAGAGGCATTGCATTGGTTGGATCGACCAAGCCCCAAATGACAAAAGTTTACGAAAACAAGGCTAAAGGTTGAACGGAGGCCGCTTCACGACAACATCTCCATGTACCCAAACCGGAAGTTTATGCGAGCAGATACCCGCTTTAGCCGAGGATCCGGTTTATTGCTTTTATTCAAAATATATACATTGTCTTAATATGTACATAAGCGGAGCCAATGGCTCGGTATAGTAAGGCGAAGATGAGCAATGTTCCACGGCTGTTGGTCTCTTCCTCGGCGTCGTGAATCCTTTGGCGCTCGAACATCGATCGAGATAGTAGGAACCGTTGTATAGATTCTTGCTGACCACAAAGGCCCTTCCCAAGGTGGGGATAGCTTGTGCATATCTTTACGATCTTGAATGAGCCGCAGCACCAAGTCTCCTTCCTGAAAGGTTCTGGTTTTAACCCGCCGGCTGTGATACCGGCGAAGATCCTGCTGGTAAACCGCCGAGCGAGCTGCTGCCATATCACGCTCTTCATCCAGCCGATCCAGATCATCTTGCCGTGCTGCCTCACTATCTGTCTCAACATAAGCTGCCACTCGGGCGAGTCATAGCGGATATCATTTGGGAAGAACCGCCTCCGCTCCATAGACCATAAAGAACGGCGTATATCCGATGGATCGGTTGGGAGTAGTGTTTATACTCCATATCACGGCGGTAGCTCCTCCACCCAACATCCCGGCGTCCTCTCTAAAGGGACCATAAGCGGGGCTTGATACCTTCAAAATTTCCTGATTAGCTCGCTCCGCTTGACCATTGGATTGTGGGTGGGCTCTGGAAGAAACATCAAGCGGATATGCTCTCGTTCACAAAATTCCTTCATAGCTCCCTTGGATAAATTGGTGCCATTGTCCGTGATGATCTTGTGTGAAACCCAAACCGGAAAATCACCCGTTTGATGAACTGAACCGCCGTGGCTGCATCACACTTGCTAACAGGCTCTGCCTCGACCCACTTAGTAAATTTATCTACAGCTACCAACAGGTGGGTCTTTTTGTCCTTGGACCTTTTGAAAGGCCCAACCATGTCCAGCCCCAAATCATAAGCGGCCAAGTAATTGGAATCATCCTCAATTCTTGGGCGGCACATGAAACATGCTGGAGAACTTTTGGCAACCATCACATCGTCGACTAGATCCTCCGCATCGGCATGGGCAGTCAACCAATAGAAACCATGGCGGAATGCCTTGGCCACCAGGATTTTGAACCGGCGTGGTGACCACAATCCCTTCATGAATCTCTCGCAATATCTCACAGCCCTCTTGAGGGGACACACAACGCTGAAACGCCTACGACACCTGCGCGACGGTGCAACTCGCCATTAACAATGGTCATAGACTTAGACCGCCGAACTATCTGCCGGGCCAGCGTCTCATCCTCAGTAATCGCCCGGTTCATGTATGCCAAATAAGGGGCGTCAATCCGGAACGATATGCAAGGCCGCCACCAGTTGAGCCTCCGGATCGGGGATAGCCAAATCAATCTCATCGGGGAGCTTGACCGAGCGGTTTGTGCAGCACATCAAGGAAAACGTTAGGCGGGACGGTTCTGTTGGGAACCCAGCCGGCTTAAAGCATCGGCCGCCGTTCTTCCGACGATCCACATGGTCTACGATACCCTTTAAAATGTCCTGCCACAACATCCACTTCCGACGATCGCAGCCATGGCGGATCTTTGGAGTCCCAAGTGCGGATACTTGCTGGGCCACCAAGTCCGAGTCACCAAAGCACTTAACCGGCTGAGATTCATTTCCTTGGCCATCCGGAGACCATGGAGCAAGGCTTCATACTCAGCTGCATTGTTAGTACAAGGGAACATTAGGCGGAGAACATAACAGAACTTGTCACCTCGTGGGGAAGTTAATCGACTCCAGCCCCGAGCCCTCAATTGCTGGACCCATCAAAATGGATGGTCCAATAAGTGTGATCCGGTTTCTCTTACGGTGCTTGCAACTCCGTCCAATCATTAATGAAATCCACAAGTGCACAGGACTTTATGGCCGTCCGGGAACACGTACTTTAAACCGTGTGGCCCAAGCTCTATAGCCCACTTAGCAATCCGGCGATTGCTTCCGGTTTAGTATGATATCGCCTAAAGGAGCGAGCTGACCACCGTGATGGGGTGCCCTTGGAAATATTGCTTCACTTCGACGCCATAAAGACTCCATATACCAGCTTCGCCAATGTGGATACCTTTGTTTAGACTCGATGAGAACCTCGTGATGTAGTAAACGGCATTGAACGGATACTCTTTCCTGCCTCCTTGCGCTCCACCACAATGGCCACACTCACTGCCACGGCATTAGCTGCAACATATAATAGGGCGGCTCCTGTCAATAGGGGCAGCAAGAACAAGCGGGTTGGCCAACTGCCGCTTTAGATCCTCAAGGCCTCATCGGCGGTGAGCTCGAGACGAATTGATCCGTCTTCTTG
Source organism: Aegilops longissima (assembly GCA_021605205.1). NCBI lineage: Eukaryota > Viridiplantae > Streptophyta > Magnoliopsida > Poales > Poaceae > Aegilops > Aegilops longissima. The sequence goes on along the minus strand of CM038677.1, from coordinate 541,256,010 downwards.
ACATCGGTATAAAGGATAGCCTTCTCTCAAAGGCGTGATAAACCGACTTAAGCGCAGCAATCCGGCCTGCCAAGCGTTGAACATCATTGATGCACTTTGGCTTAGCTAAGGAAGTAATAGCCGTAATCTTCTCGGATTAGCTTCAATCCCCGGTTTGACACGAAAAACCCAACAACTTGCTGCCGGAACACCAAAGGCGCACTTGGCGGGTTGAGCATCATCTTGTACACCATAAGTTGTCAAAGGTTTCCTTTAAATCCTCAATCAATGTCTCCTTCTGCCTTGATTTCACCACGATATCATCCACATAGGCGTGCACATTACGGCCGATCTGTTTATGCAAACAATTACATGCATAGCGCTGATAAGTTGCTTGGGCACTCTTGAGCCCAAAAGGCATGGACACATAGCGAAAGCTCCAAAGGGGTGATAAGCGCAGTCTTCTCCTGGTCTTTAACGCCATCTTAATCGATGATAACCAGAATATGCATCGAGCTCAAGCGCTCACAACCCGCCGTTGCATCAATGATCTGGTCAATGCGGGGGAGGCGAAAGGATCCGCTGGACAAGCTTTGTTGAGATCTGTGTAATCCACGCACATGTCGCCAAGTGCCATTTTCTTAAGGACCAACACGGATTAGCGAGCCACTCTGGGTGAAAGACTTCAACGATAAACCCTGCCGCCAAAAGTCTAGCGACTTCTTCTCCGATGGCTTTGCGCCTTTCCTCATTAAACCGGCGAAGAAACTGTTTTACGGTTTGTATTTGGATCAACATTGAGAGTGTGCTCAGCGAGTTCCCTCGGTACACGGCATGTCGGAAGGTTTCCATGCAAAGATGTCCGGTTCTCACGGATGAACTTCGATGAGCGCGCTTTCCTATTTAGGATCCAGGTTGGCGATGGTGAACTGCTTGGATGATTCGCGAGCACAAAATCAACAAGCTTCGTTTCAGCGGCCGATTTGAACTTCAAGTCCGGATCATGTTCGTAGTTGGCTTCTTCAAAGGGTCATATCCGCGGATCAACATTATCCTTATAATACTTTAACTCCTCCGTGGCACAAACCGACTCGGCATAAGCCGCATCACCTTCCTCGCATTCGGGCGATCCGGCGGCTCCATGAACCGTTATTGTTCCTTTGTGACTCGGCATTTTCAGCTGTAAGTAGACATAACAGGGCCGTGCCATGAACTTAGCATAAGCCGGCCGCCCAAAGAGGCGTGGTAAGGACTCTGAATTTTCACCACCTCAAATGTCGGCGTTTACATTGCGGAATCATGCTCGTCTCCAAAGGTTACCTCGGGGCTATCTTACCGACCGGATATGCCGACTTACCGAGCACTACTCCGTGAAACATTATCTTGGGCGGCCTGAGATGCCTATCTGTTAACCCCATCCGTCGGAAAGTTTAGTAGTATAAGATGTTAATGCTGCTTCCTCCATCCATGAGAACCTTGGTAAACTTGTACCCGCCTACGAGGTGCCACCACCAAGGCTAAGCGACCGGATTATAAACGGGGGAGGATGGTCCTCTCTGCTCCACACAATCGGCTGCTCGGACCAGCGCAGCAGTGTCTGGCGCAGCAGCTCAACAACACCGACCGCCCGCCTCTGAAGTTTCGGTCTCGTCGGTCTAAGCTGGTGGTAAAGGCGTGGTACTGCCCGCCATTCAATTGCTTTGGATTGCTCGATAACCCGATTGCTGCTGTTGTTGATTGTAGCCCCTTAGTTACGACTGTTACGATTACCTTCATTATTCGATTGCCTTGCCGCCCGGATTACCACGAACCACGGGCGGGATTTCCTCCGCCGTAACCGGGCGGACCACGAACCGCCGCGGACCCTTGATCATACCGGAAAGAGTTGGAGTTCTTAAACTCCTGCATAATATAACAGTCCTTCCAAGGTGGTTCGCGGTGCCTCCTTCGTCCGTGCTTTGGACAAGGTTGATTTATCTGAAGTTCAAGCGATCCGGATTGTGACCACCCGGTTTGATTGCCTACCCGGCGCCGCTGACCCTTGTCCTGCGTGTTGGTGTTAGCCACAAAGCCCATGTTGCCGTTAAACTTTACGCTTGTGCCCTCCATTGCTTGCCGATGATCTCTGCTGGCTCTGGGAATTGCTGTTCTGTTTTCCTTCCCTTCATCATTCTCCGATTCAGGATCCTTGGTACTATCAGAATCAGCGTACTTTACCAAAACACCCATTAGAGTGCCCATATCATGACAAAAACGCTTCATGCGACCCAGCTTCAGCTTCAACGGCTCGAACCGGCAATTGGCTTCCAAAGTCATGATCGCGGAGCGAGGGTTGATCGATCGAAGAATGTAAAACTTCGAGACACGGCGCACCCAATGGGTTGTAGACTCTCCGTCCGCTGGGCGCAAGTCGCCAGATCCACCACCGACATGGGCTGTTTACAGGTGTCCTTGAAATTTTGGATGAACCGGGTTCTCAAGCTGCGTCCACGAGCTGATAGAGTCGGGCGGCAAGTTTTCAACCAGGTCCGGCGGTACCTTCCACATCATTGTGAAGTACTTTGCACATGCTGCTTCATCCACATCCAGCATCTCCATGGCCATCTCGTAGCTTTCTATCCATGCCTCTGGAGCCAAGTCGGCGGTATAGTTGGGCACCTTGCGTGGCCTTGAAATCCTTGGGCAAGCGCCGCGTTGCGTAAAGCGAGGGGCGAGGCAAGGCACCCCAAAGAGCGGGCGTGACCCCGGTTCGAAGATGGTTGGTCGAACCGGCGGCGCGATGATCCTCGCTTGTCTTGCTAATCCGGCCTCCTGCGTGCCTGGCGCGGTCCACTACCACTTGAGCATCCTCAAAACCGCTGCGGATTGTTGCCGCGGGCGGTCCACGCTGCGCATTGCTCGACACGGTCGGTTCGTCGATCGTCGGCTGCAGCTCCGACTTCGGGCGGGGGTGGAATGGATCCTCTCTCGGTTGTCTGAGTCGCTTCTTCTTGAGCCAAGGCCGTCTGAGGAGCTCCTTGACCGGCGTGTCTCCACTTTGCTGTGGTGAATCGCCTTCAATTGGGATTGCCTCTAACCGTGCCGCAGCCGCTCGAGGTTATCCATCGGGCTGGAGTAATGACCGGAGGTGTACGCGCGGTGCAGGGTGCGCCGGTATGATGGCGAGTGGATCTACCATCCGGGGCTGAACCGGTGCGGCCGTCCAGTGCTTCCGGCGGTTTACCAATGGCGGCGGATTCTGGTCCCTGCCCAGGGTATTGAAAAGCTCCTTCCCTCAAAAGCGGAAGGTAAGCGGGACTGTACTTCCTTTTCGCGACTTCTGTGCGGCGCTCTGGTCGGCTGAGCACAGTAAGCTGCGCATCCGGTCGCGGCCCGTTCCGCTGCCATCCTTTCGTCGCTGCTGCTAAGTCTGCTTTAGCATTAGTGATCTGTTCCCTCACCTTCGCAATCTCCGCGTTGTGAGCGTCCCGATCCGGCGGATTAGCCTCCGCCGAGAGCACAGCTAACGCGTCAAAACTCGACAAAACTTGAGCGGCGGGCGCCGCAGGCCTCCTTCCCGGCTGCCGGCGCCGCTGTTGAACCGGCGACCAGGCGCGCCATGGTCGAGGAGTGAAATACCGCTGTGTACGGTCATGAAGATCCCGACCGGTTGGGTAGATCGAAGGGTCGGAATGCTCTCACCGTCGGAACAGCCCCGATCTGGTCATCCTGCGGCTGGTATAAAGACTTCGGTTTCTCCGGCCGATGACTCGTCGCCGAGTAAGCAGCGGTTTCGTCACCGAGATGCTGATCCGCCCTCGTAACCTCCGTGGACAACTCCACGAAAACATGCTTGACCGCCGGTTTGGCGAGGCAGGACTCTTCTTCGCCCGCTGAGCCGTCTCGGCGAGGCGGTGCGGTGTCGCCCAGCCACGACTTCGCCGATCCTGCCGATGAACACGTGTATGCCGCCAAAGGGACCCGGTACCCGTACTCAAGCGAGCGGCCTCGGGGCCCGATCCGCATCGTCGATGTAGAGCTTGCGCGACGACTCTTAGTCATCCGGCCTTTGCATAGCCTTCGAGTCCCTCGAACTTGCCCTCTAAGATCATCAAACCATCGTGCGATAGCCCCACGGTGGCGCCAACTGTCGTGGAATTGTCACGGCGGATGTCCTCATGAAAGGACTTAGTCGCGGGGCCATCGTCACGGGTTACCTAGAGGGTTAATGCGGACACAAGACACGGGAATTATCTGGTTGGCCCCTTTAATGAAGGTAAAGACCTCGTCCGGTTGTGGTGTGATTGATATGATTGGCGACTAAGGAGCAATAGCTTTGCCTTGGCCTCGAATCTCGTCCTAAACTTCGCCACGGGTCGTCCCCTTATATACGGGTTAACGCTTGGCGGCTTAGAATCCCAATCCGGCTCATATAGGAGTCGGTTTGGTCTCTCCTTTCTTGTCTTACAATACAAGTTCTGAGGTTACGGCGGTTTACATGTATGGATCTTAATTCCCTTACGGGCTCCAGGGCCTCCATATGGGCTGGATCCCACAGAGGTAAACCGGCCCCTCAGGCGGTTCACACTCCGTAGCTGTATCCTCAACAACAACAGCAACGACAACAACAACAACAACAACAACAACAACAACAACAACAACAACAACAACAACAACAACAACAACAACAACAACAACAACAACAACAACAACAACAACAACAACAACAACAACAACAACAACAACAACAGCAACAGCAACAGCAACAGCAACAACAACACCAACACCAACAGCAACAACAACACCAACAACAACAACAACAACAACAACAACAACAACAACAACAACAACAACAACAACAACAACAACAACAACAACAACAACAACAACAACAACAACAACAACAACAACAACAACAACAACAACAACAACAACAACAACAACAACAACAACAACAACAACAACAACAACAACAACAACAACAACAACAACAACAACAACAACAACAACAACAACAACAACAACAACAACAACAACAACAACAACAACAACAACAACAACAACAACAACAACAACAACAACAACAACAACAACAACAACAACAACAACAACAACAACAACAACAACAACAACAACAACAACAACAACAACAACAACAACAACAACAACAACAACAACAACAACAACAACAACAACAACAACAACAACAACAACAACAACAACAACAACAACAACAACAACAACAACAACAACAACAACAGCAACAGCAACAGCACCAACAACAACAGACCAACAGCAACAGCACCAACAACAACATCACCAACAGCAATAGCACCAAAACAACAGCAACAACAGCAACAACAACAACAACAACGACAACAGCGACAACAACAACAACAACAACAACAACAACAACAACAACAACAACAACAACAACAACAACAACAACAACAACAACAACAACAACAACAACAACAACAACAACAACAACAACAACAACAACAACAACAACAACAACAACAACAACAACAACAACAACAACAACAACAACAACAACAACAACAACAACAACAACAACAACAACAACAACAACAACAACAACAACAACAACAACAACAACAACAACACCAACATCAACAACAACAACAACAAAAACAACAACAACAACAACAACAACAACAACAACAACAACAACAACAACAACAACAACAACAACAACAACAACAACAACAACAACAACAACAACAACAACAACAACAACAACAACAACAACAACAACAACAACAACAACAGCAACAACAACCACCCACCGCCACCACCTCTAGTTGATAACTTAGCCCGTTTTCTGAGGTTGAATCCGCCGGTATTTTCCCGTAGCATCGAGCCGATTGTTGCTAATGACTGGCTACGCAGGATTGGAAGGGAGTTGACCACCGCAGGTTGCACAGATGCTGAGAAGGTGCATTTTGCCGCACATCAACTGGATGGACCCGCAGCCTCATGGTGGGAGAATTACACAACCACTTTCCCCATAGTCAATGTCACTTGGGATGAGTTTAAGCAAGCTTTCCGCACTGCACATGTCTCAACTGGAGCAATGAGCATGAAGAAGCGTGAGTTTCACAACTTACGCCAAGGAAATCGTACTGTGGGGCAGTACGTGGATGAGTTCAGTAAGTTAGCTCGCTATGCCCCGGATGATGTGACCACGGATGCCGCGAAGCAGGAGAAGTTTATGGAAGGGCTGAATGATGAGCTAAGTATGCAGTTGATGGTAGCAACATTTGCTAACTACCAGGAGTTGGTAGACAGGGCTCTTACGATAGAAGGCAAGCAGCAGCAGATAGAGAGCCGCAAAAGGAAGTATGGACAAGGCAAGTACAATCCAGGAGCTCAGCAGAGACCTCGTTTTACCCCGAATCGGGAGGACGCACCCACCACAACCATGGAGGCCACACTCACAATGGAGGAAGTTCGCATAATCATAGTGGCTCCAAGAATGGGAATGGAAATGGAGGAAGCAGCAGCCAGAACCGTTCCAACCCAGCAATGCCCGCCAAGAAGGATTTAAGTCACATTACTTGTTTCAAGTGCGGGAAGACTGGACACTACGCCACCGAGTGTTCTGAAGCAAAGAATGGTAATGTCAATGGAAGCTCTGGGAAGAAGCCCAACCCTTTCAACAGGGGACAAGTGAACCATGTTAATGTGGAGGAGGTTGAAGAGCAGCCAGATGCAGTTATAGGTAAGTTTTTGGTTAAGTCATTTACTGCAATCGTTCTTCTTGATACTGGTGCATCACATTCATACAAATCAAGGGGATTTGTGGATAAGTATAAGCTGCCCACCAAAGTTCTTAGGACACCTATGTTAGTAAGATCTCCGGGAGCGGAGTATATGGCAAGCAAAGGATGTTTTCAGATGCCATTGACCATAGGTAGGCATGTTTTCCCCTCAGACCTAATAATTCTGGAGTCACAAGGATTGGATGTGATACTAGGCATGTATTGGCTATTGATGTATGGGGGAAACATGGATTGCGCCAGTAAGTCAATTCTGCTCACCACCCCGGAGGGAAAAAGGATTAAGTATGTATCCAGGCATGCGCCAAGGAGGACCCAAGTAAATTCCTTCTCAGGAGTTGTTCAGGAGGAAATGCCTGTTGTGAACGATTACCCAGATGTATTTCCAGAGGAACTACCAGGCAATGCCGCCGGATCGAGACATTGAGTTTTTGATAGAATTGTTGCCAGGCACCGGACCGATATCAAAGAGACCATACCGGATGCCGCAAATGACCTGGAGGATATTAAGAAGCAGATTAAGGAGTTATTGGAGAAAGGTTACATTTGACGAAGTTCATCACCATGGGGAGCCCCAATGCTCTTAATTGATAAGAAGGATGTATCCTTGAGAATGGTTGTTGATTATCGTGCATTTAATGAAGTGACGATCAAGAACAAGTACCCACTACCGATGATCAATGATTTGTTTGACCAGCTGCAAGGATCTAAAGTATTCTCCAAGATCGATCTGTGATCAGGATACCACCAGTTGAAGATCTAAGAGCAGGATATACCTAAGACAGCTTTCACCACAAGGTACGGGCTATATGAGTACACGGTCATGTCATTTGGATTGACAAATGCGCCTGCCTATTTCGTGAATATGATGAATAAAGTGTTCATGGAGTTTTTGGACAAGTTTGTCGTGGCGTTCATTGATGATATTTTGGTATACTCGAAGAATGAAAAGGAACACAAGGAGCATTTGCGTTTAGTTCTCGAGAAAGCTCAGGGAACATTAGCTATATGCCAAGTTCAGCAAATGTGAGTTTTGGTTGAAGGAAGATGGATTCCTTGGACATGTTATATCAGGAGAAGGTATAGTAGTAGACCCTACCAAGGTGCAGTCAGTCACTGATTGGCTAGCGCCCACCTCAGTAGGAGAGATCCGCAGTTTTCTTGGACGCACGAGATATTGTCGGAGATTCATTGAGAATTTCTCCAAGATTGCGAAGCCTATGACGGAGTTGTTGAAGAAGGACACTAAGTTCAAGTGGACCGAAGAGTGTGAGGCTAGTTTTCAGGAGTTGAAGAAATGTTTGGTTACAGCCCCAGTGCTGATTCTACCGGATATACGCAAGGATTTCCAAGTGTATTGCGACGCTTCTCGCTTAGGACTTGGAGGTGTACTTATGCAGGACGGAAGAGTTGTTTCTTATGCCTCACGTCAGCTTCGACCGCATGATTTGGGGTTAGCAGCCGTAGTTCATGCACTCAATACCTGGAGACACTTTCTTATTGGAAATCTTTGTGATGTGTACACGAATCACAAGAGTTTGGAGTACATTTTCACACAGAAGGAGCTGAATCTCAAGCAAAGGAGATGGTTGGAGCTTATAAAGGATTATGATATGAAGTTGCATTATCACCCAGGAAAGGCCAATGTCGTAGCAGACACTTTGAGCCGGATAAGTTATGTCAATACCCTGATAAGCGGAGGATTACCAAATGAGTTGGCCGAAGATCTCAGGGAGCTTTGTTTGGAGATAGTTCCAAGAGGTTTTGTTGCAGCAATGGAGGTTCAGTAAACATTCTTGGGCAAGATTCGAGAAGCTCAGAAGGATGATAAGGAGATTGCTGAGATAAAGGAGCAAATGAGCAAAGGAAAAGCCAAAGGTTTTTGTAAGGATGAGTACGAAACCTTATGGTTTGAGGACCGTGTATATGTACCCAATAATGCGGACATCCGAAATTTAATACTTCAAGAAGCTCATGACTCGACATACTCGATACACCCCGGAAACACCAAGATGTATTTGGATTTGAAGGAGCATTTCTGGTGGATTGGTATGAAGAAGGATATTGCCGAGTATGTAGCAGTATGTGATGTATGTCAGAGAGTGAAGGCAGAACATCAGAAGCCAGTAGGATTACTGCAGCCTATGCCGATACCCGAATGGAAGTGGGACAAACTTGGAATGGATTTCGTCACCGGATTACGCAGGACCCGATCGGGATATGATTCTATCTGGGTAGTAGTGGATCGTTTGACCAAGGTAGCTCACTTTATCCCAGTGAAAACCACCTATACGAGTGCGAAGTTCGCCAAGATATATATGACCAGGATCGTATGTCTCGCATGGAATTCGAGGACCATCGTATCGAGATAGAGGAACACAGTTTACTTGAAGTTTTGGC
>CM038677.1:541075524-541246749 GCA_021605205.1 Aegilops longissima | reverse complement strand
CTCATTGGACACAAAGTGCCTATGATACATTGACACGTGGCACGGCCCAACAAAGGCCCATTCCTGTGAAAAGGCCGGCCCGTCTGACTTGGTCAAAAGGTGGCAGGCTGGCCCACGACAAGCCTGTTAACGGCATGTTTGCATATAGCCCATTTACAGCCCGCTAACCCAGGGCCCGTTTACGGCCTAACCAAATTAGGCCCAGTAGCATCATCTGGGCCGCCCAATATAATTTTAGCCCGTTTTAACTTTCGGCCCATGTATGGCCCATGACGTCTTTCGACCCATATGAGGCCCTTATTAATCTCGGCCCATTAACGACCCGTGGTAAAACTGGCCCGTAATGAACAGTGTATCACTTTATACCCATTAACGGCCCGTGGTGAAACTGGCCCGTAATGAACAGTGTATCTCTTTATACCCATTAACGGCCCATTATTCCGTTGGGCCGTTTCCAGCCCATGTTATCTTTCGGCCTTCCCGGGGCTCATTTCCACATTCGTTTACTTACGGCCCGTTACTGTCATTTTCTGCTTGTGTGCCAAATTCAGCCTGTGGTTACAGTCGGCCCGTTTGTGGCCTGTAAATACGTTGGGCCGTTTTCATAGCGTCGTCAAAATACAGCCGATTAACGACGGCCCGTTATGGTCGGCCCATGAACGGACGATTTCAACTCTAGCCCATTTACAGCCATAATGTGGTCTGTTATTGGCCCATGTTTGGCCAACCGATCATAAGCCCGTAGAAGGCCCATTGATGATACGGCCCATAGAAGGCCCATTGTGTCTACGGCCCATATAAGGCCCATTGTTTCTACGCCACGTAGAAGGCCCATTATTTCTACGGCCCTTAGAAGGCCCATTGTTTCTACAGCCCGTAGGAGGCCCATGTAAACTACAGCCGGTAGGCATCAAAGTTCACCACCAGTGCAAACATAGGGAACACCCTACACTATACAATAATGGCTTGCTGTTTTCTTCAACCGGTGGCTACACGTTAAGAACAAATTTTGTATCGCACCAAAATAAATTACAATTATAAAACAAAAGGAAGGTTGGCATAAAAGTTAACAGTCTAGCAGATAAATGCACCACCGAAGTTGAAGCTCGATTCATTTAACTTCGATTACGTTTTCATGTTGTATTGTCCGATGGAGCACCATAACCTTCACCTTCAGTTCTCCTAGGCTCTTGAACAACGTAGCAAATGTCTGATAGTCTGGTTTCAAAACCATGCGTATCTTGACAACATCGAACAATGTCTCTCCTTGTTTCACAAAGGGTCTCGATTAGGGAATGGACTTGTATGCGGGCGCAGATACAACATTGTTTTTAGCTTGCATATCTTGATCATGAGGCAGTTTGGATGAGATTGCCTTAACAACCAACCCGGTATTACGCAGGCGTGCTTTTGCCTTTGTTAGTGGACAGTCTTGACCCACTGCGAAGAGGCGACATTGCGGTTATAGTTGCCTCGCCACCTTGAAGGTGGCGGTTCCACCATTTTTTCCATAGCTCACTGAAAAGTTGTGGTTTTACATTAGTAGTACCAGAACAGAAGATATTAAGGAAGCAGCAAAACCAAACAAAATAGCTTTGGCATATATACAGAACTTATTCTGGTGAATCCATGTAAAATAATAGTTGTATTTTATTGCAAAGTACATAATAAAACCAGGTTCCAAACATATGACCATGTAACATCGCTAATGTATTGTCTATTTCTTCACATTGTATTGAGGGCTAACGATAAAGAGAAGAATTTTATAATACGGAAAGCATAGTATGACATCATTCATATCACAAAACAACTGAGAAAAGACAAACAGGCAATTGTAACATTGTGTGGGCAAGTCCAGCACAGAACTAGATTACAGGTCAAGATCAAAGGAACATCACTCCTCTCTTTTAAACCTTGTAAGGTGCAATAATACGCTAAGACAATTGTGTATAAAATTGAAAAGAGTAATAGACATTGGCTGCAAACCATGCAGTTCAAGGCACAAGTCAGAGTAAGTAGTAGTTAAAAGGCATGAGGATTAAGGACTTACAACAGTGACTTTGACTGGTGTAGTCATGCCCTTCTTCTTGCTGGTGTGACATTCCTTGAAGATTTCCACAACATTTGGTTCAGGTACTTTTTGGTCCTTGCGGGCTTTCCTCTGCATTTGGAACAAGTCAATATAGATCTGATAATATGGTACAACGAAAAGAGTGAAACATCAGCTAATTACAAGAGCCTCACAGTGTGCAATATAGCTACAAGATCCTGTTGTCTGTTGGAATCTCACTTTCGTATGGTTGGCCTTGTTCTTTGAACAGTTCACCTACAAGAAGATAGATTTGTGTGGCACATGCGTAAATATGACTTCAACATCTGATCTGATGACATATATATAATGTACCTGATACTTCGGATCGGACCAGTGTTTAACGAGGCCTCTCCAGTCTTCATCAGATATATTTTCCACTGGAGATGTTTGGGCAAGTTCACTGTTAGCCTTGCCTTCAAAGTGAGTTTTCTTCAAGTTATACCGATATTGTCATAGAGTAGACTTGAAAACATGGGTGCAAGCTTGTCTGGTTGCATCATCTTGGCTATGCAACTTGAACCTCATATGTTGAAAATTATGGGAGTCTCATTATCAGCAACCTAGAAAGTATTGGACAGAGCAAGACGATATTACTAGTTTCTGTACATAACCATACTTACAGATAAATGGTCAAGGAAGGTGTTGTACTGGGTTTCATCTTTGTCATTCTTGTACTGAATCCATGTTGGGAGAATACATACATGACACATAACAGCAACCGCTGCCTCTGATACTAACCTGGCTGACTCTGTAGCATCACGTGGCCTTTTTAAACCTGCCTCAAGACGGATCTCCATTCTTCCTCCTCTATATTTAGTTAACCTATCGAGCATTATCCCAGATATTTGTTTCCTCTTGCGCCTAGGTGCTAGTCCAACAACAAACATAGGAAGTGTTAGTGTACATAAAACTGTGAGACTACATATAAAGAAGCATGCAACTGTAACTTGACTCCAGCAACTACCTTCTTGCTGTTGAAGCTCACAAAAATCATCTGATCTTGCCAACTCATCTTGTGTCAAGAGTGCTTCGGAAGTTGAGTTGACGAACGACTAAATCGTGCAGCTGGTGGTACTGTGGAAGGTGTTGCAACAACTAGGGTTGTCTCTGCTTGTTTGGTGGCAGCTATTTGTTTTTGTTTGGCTTGTTCTGCAGCTCGTGTAGCATGGGATACCCTGTCGGTACAATTTTCCGCTGGACTTTGACCTTCTATTGCACCATCGATTACCAGCAGAATTTGCGGATTGTTTCGCTTCCCTTTCCTGTCGTTTCGTCTTGCTTCCTCTTTCTCTGTGCCATGTTAAGTCAAGCCGACAAGAAAAGCGAATAACAATTTAGTTCTTGAACAAATGTACTTTGATGTAAGAACATGGTGTGATAGACGGATATTGTATGTTCTAAAACAGAACACGTGTCTTAGTCACAAGTATAATGTGTCAAGTAAGCAGATGCAATTCAACAAAATTAGAAGCAATACAAGCTAGACATCATACATAACATGCAACCACATATAATGATTGCCAAGTTAGAGGGAGCACTGTGATGGTGCACTAGGGAGACTGCTCATCACCAACACAGCTACGTTGAGTGTCTATGCATGTGTTGTCTTAGAAATCATCTGGGGGATGGAGGAGTAGAATCTGTAGAGGCCCTCCATTTGGAAGGAGCACCTTCATCCGCTGCCTTACTAACTTCCTTCCACTTTATTGATTTTGAATTGTCAACTAAAACCGACAAGAAGAAGCAATAAAATTCACTCTTCAGAACTCATTCGTGCATGATACTGACAGTCACTACTTTGATGTAAGGCAAACACATGATTCCAGGATGGAATAATACGAAGAACAGGACGGCATGGCATATTCACAACTGTTTGTGTAAACTAAGCAGAAACCATTTCACCAAATAAGAAGCAACGCAAGCTAGACACCACGTGAAATATGCAACCAATATGACTCTGCCAAGTTAAAAGTGTCCCATCATAAATGGCATTTCAACAAATTAGAAGCAGCACATGCTATAAAGCATATCAAAGATGCAACTAATATCACACTGCATATACTGAAGGTGTCTCGTCATATTGATTTATGCGGGATACAAAAAAACAATAGTTTTATGTGAGGACATGCTTAATAGACAGATGTACTATGTACTAAATATAGGAAGGCATGTCACATTAACAGGTATAATGTATAAGCTAAGCAGAATAGCACATGAAGTTTAACCAGATTGGAATAATTACAATCTAGACACCATATGCAATATGCAACCACATATCACGCTGCCAAGTTAGAGCAAGCACCTGCGATTCTAGTGTAGGGGAAATGCGGTAATCAACTACAGAGCTACGTTCACTATCTTCATCTAGCCTTGATGTTTCTTGAGAATCATGTCGGGTGGTTGACGCTGCATTCTTTAAATGAGGAGTATTCCACTTGCCTAACTGCCTCATCATAAGTGATTGATGAGGGATACACAAGAACATTAGTTTGATGTAAGAACATGGTTAATACACAGATGTACTAGTATGTACCAAAAACAGATAGGCATGTCATATTCAAAGGTATAATGTGTAAGCTAAGCAGATGCAATTTAACCAAATTGGAAGCAATACAAGCTAGACATCCGGTTGGAGTGGTGAGCATGATCATCTAGGACCTGAGAGCCTGGTGGGAGGCGGGCTGCTTCGCCACCATCGCAGCTTTTTAGTTGGCTTCCAGGTGATGCCTCTCTTTCTTTGGGCTTGTCTTTGGCTCGGCCGCCTACGACTAGCTATTTGTCTTCTGGTGCTCACGGGATGTGGTTCATGTAAAAAATATATTTCCTTATCTTAATAAAGACCGACTTCGGCCTTTCGAATACAAGCTAGACACCATATGGAACATGCAACCACATATGACACCTTGAAGTTAAAGCAAGCACCTGGGATGTTTGTTCATGGCGAGCGAGATCATCAACTGCATAGCTACGTTCCCCGTCTCCATCTGCTGACACTACACCCGTTAAAGTCTTGAAATGTGTCTGGCTTAGAGGCGTATCACGCTGGAGCAGCTTCTCTCTTATCTTTTCTACTTCTGTCAAGGCAGGGTCTGAAATACCCTTGCATAAAAACACAATAGTGAGAGTATGGGTGAAGTGTGTGCAGAACTAGTGCACTGTAAAAGTAGCGGATAGCAGGTGGCTGAAAAATAAATTACAGGAGACATATGATAGCTCTACAACATTGCATGGCAAACAAAATTAGATTATACTCCGTATGATTTTCTAATATATGAGCACATGAAATGCAGGAACTCCTCCAGCACACCACCACATGTGGTCATGTCAAGATAACACTCGACTGAAAATAAATAGGTCAGTCGATTTTTTTTAGTGAACAGTCCGATCTATAAGGAACGGGCAGATGGCCTTCGTCTACCTCCCGTCAGTCACTGTTGACGATCTATCTCGAACCGCCAGTGACCATCGGCCCAGACCCCTTCCTCCGCCGCCCCGCCCTCCCCTTGACCTCACACCACCGTCGTGCTTGGCAGCGCCCCCAGGCCATCCCTTTAATCTCGGCCGACCTCCAGATCGGGCTCCAGTAGCTCTAGGCCCCACACGCCCCTAAGATAAACACCGAGACGCTGCTTCCCCAGCGTAATAGGTGGACTAGCGCCTGTTTTGCCGGGGAATGCTTCCGTTAATTGGGAATCAACTGACCAGGAATTGAAATTCAGGGGGGCGACAGACCTCTAGCTAAGGTGAAATAGTATATGAGGAGAAAACTTGTGCATCGCGAGTTACTAGGAACATCTAGTATCAAGAAGAAGCGGTCAACTAGTGTCTTCTGTGGGATGAATACCGTGCAAGCAGACACGTAAGATTTGCACGAATAAGGGAAGAGGAGTACCATTTTCGGTTGCCGATGTGGTCACCTCCACATGTCGCGCCGATCTTCTTCTTTTTGCCGGGGAAACTAATGTTCTGGAGGGTGCAGGCTTGGACAAACCCATGGCCAAATTGTTGACTGTGTTGCAGTGACCGTATGTCAGCGGAGGGGAAGCAGATCCGAGGCGGCGAAGGGCGGCATAGCAGGAACAACTCCGGTGTGGTGGAGGGTGGCGAAGTTGGAGCGGCAGCGGTGAGGCGCAGGACTGTGTGATTGAACTGGCTCGGGTACGGACGGCTCGGCCTCGGCTTCAACTACTAGCCATGGAGGGCATTGCAGTTGAGGTTGCGGTGGACGACGACGTCGGGGTATCGGCTCCAACGTGATGGAGGAGGGCGGCGGTTGATGGGTGGAATGGGGTGGCGGACGGAGGACGCCGGGGTTTCGCAGCTGGTGGAGAGATTGTTTTTGCGCCCACGGAGTACGAATGGGGAATCGGACAGGTGGGCGGGGGGGGGGGGAACCATGTTTCGCTCTAGGATGCGCTTGTTTTTGGCTTTTTTGAACAGAAGATGGGACACGCTTGTTTGAAATTTGGGGAAAGTACAAACTTTGCCCCCCTCTTAAATTTCGGACCTACTGAGGGTCGGGGTCGGATGGTAATCCCAGGTGTCCCAAATAGTGGGCGGGAGCGATTTCGGCCGCGCGCATGTGTGCTTAGGCGGCCATTGTGTATGAATGTTTCTCGGAGGCGGTTGCGTGGCGTCTAGATGAAGTGACAAACCTACCCTGGTTTAGACCTTTGGACGTCGGCCCGGTAGGTTTCACGGGTCGGAGTTATTAGAAAAGTAATTTCCTTGTACTACCAAACATTGGTCTCACGCGGTTTCGGGCGAGTAGAGGCTCTTTTGGCGCTTCGTTCGAAATTTTGAAACACAAGCATTCACGTTCAGAGTACTCTTGAACTTTGAGGATTGACCTAAATAGAGAACGTTAAATTTGACCTTGTATGTTTGAAAACCTCATTAAATTATCCGCTGCTTTTGGAAAATTTGACACTTGGAAATCCTATAACTACGATTATTTTTGAATGGAGGAGCTAAATTAGAATCTATTTTGTACACGACTACATATGCTATTATGTACAAAATCAGCGCAGGGATTGGTGCCCCCATAATTTAGATATGATTTACAAATGCCATGATATCAAATTCAAATAATTGAATGGACTTCATGTTGAATTCGATTTTTTAAAACCACCTTAAGTTGGGTTCAAATGTATGCTAGTTCATAGGTATCTATTTATAATGTTCATTGTGTAACTTTCGTATGTTTAGTGTGCTTTACACACACAACATGAACTATACTCACATTTATATTCGATTGCCAAAGTGATGCATTGTCTGGAGTTCAAAATACTAACTATGTGGATCAATTGTGTCGATTAATAACATAGACATGCTCAAATTCGATAGAATCTAGATGTCTGATGGATCAATGACCGTTCTACGCGAATTGCAAATATCATGATCCCATCCAAATATTTGGATACAATTTATATGTTTAATCAATGTGTACAATAGTCTTGTACGTGTAGTTTCAGTCTCCATCGGTGGTCTCTCACACATGCTCACACACTCTCTCTCGAGGTGTCTTTCTCGCACACATGCTCTCGATATAACCCTCCCTCCCTCTCGTAACCATTTACGACTGTTTTCAATAACATTTATCACAAGCACTCTTCCTCTCGCAAGCATACACACACACAATCCCCATCGACCCTTTCTATATACATAGACCTACCTACGTGTCTCCTGTACACACATTATCTTTAGGCATGTCTCTCACGCATTATCTCACACCTCTCTTCCTAATCGACGAGTATGATTCTAGCAGAGCATTCTGTAGGATGCCCCTTAAAGTTAGGTTGGATGAATAGTAATATCAGAGATAAAGGGGTTACCTTAGTCCGAGAACCCAGGGTTACAAATCCTAGCTGGCTTTGTCAGTGGACATAGAGTCCTTCACAATTATGCTATCTTTGTCTTGTACGACTAGTCATCCATGGGTCTCCCTAAATGCGTCATGGGCCGACCAATGTGGTGTGGGACGGAACCGAACGAAGGGCCTCAACTCGACACATCGGACCTCACGCGGTCACCCACACATACCAACACAGATACCACACACACACACAAAAATATTCTCCTGGTGCCTCTATCCACTCCCCCCTTGCATATACACACTCAAGGGAATCTCTCGCTGTGACGTCATATTCGTCTCTCTCTCTAGACCACTCTCATTTCTCGTGCTATCTCTCCCATGCCCCCCCCCCTGCCGGCCCCTCTATCCATGCCTCTCTCGAATACGTAATACACACACATACCTCTCTAGGCCCTGCCAAATGCATCAACTACACATTCACACATGTTACATCACGTACCCCATTGATCTAAAAAGCCCTCTCTTCACGTTTATTTCGAATACAACATTCCTTTTGAATAAAGTGTGGCCAAAAAAATATTTTAGAATATCTACATATATACAACATTACAAAGTTATATGGAGGAGTATGAGCGCTTGCATTGCATGGTGCCCACAATGATATTTATTACCTTTGTGAATTTGTATATTTTATACTATATATAAAGTTAGTCATAATAAATGAAACGAAGAGCATCTCTCTCTCCATCGCATACCCCCCCACGCCCCTTTCACGCACGCACACAAACTCTCCGGTCCTCTAAAAGTAAGCCCCAGCACATTCACGCATGTTTCATCTTTCTCTCGCGATATATCTGATGGCGATCATTGTATTTGAAGCGAAAGCACGACACGTACATTGGACTTCGAATCCACTCATTACGGTCAACATTTACGTTTTGTGGTTATTATCTGATCCACGGGCTCACCGTACAACTCTGTATTTGCTCAAGACACAACTAGTTGACCAGATTAAACGCTCCACGTGGCACCTCTAGTGTTGCATCACATTATCTCACTACCATCGAGCCCGCTTTGCGTCTTGTATCTACTCTACATCTACACTCTTATAAAATACTAGCAAGATGCCCATGTGTTGCACGGAACATCAAGATGCATTTGTATGAGTAGTTTATCTTGTGGGAGAAAAGGATGAACAAGGGAAGGCCCTATTTGCAAGTGTGGAAGGGGGTGTGGGTATCTTTTTGCAAAATTGCCATAGTTTCCTTCCTATCTGTCAGATATAGATCGTACGGTCTATATTGCAGGACGGCAGGCACACGATCATCACTAACTATGCTTTTTATAAGAGTAGGGACAAAATACACTCTTATAAAAAACAGTGTTGGTGATGATGGTGTGCCTGCCATCCTGCAATATAGGTCGTCCGATTTATATCTGACGGATAGGAAAGAAACTATGACAATTTTGCCTAGAGGTAATAGCACCCCAGGTACCCTAACTTGCATCCAATGTGATGATTTAGTCCCAATGTTGCAAAACTTGACCAAACCATACCCCAACTTGCACCTCATGTGATGATTTAGTCCCAGGCCAATCACAGCTCGCCAATTGGCTGCCAAGTGGCTGGACAGGTCAGCGCATGCAGTTTTGTAGAAAACCCCCGCCGTTTCCAATTATCAACCCGCAGTCACCCCCCACCTGAATTAAATCTGTCGACGGCGCCCCCACCGCCACCGCTGCGGACCCGGACGCCACGCTCGGCGAGCTCGCCTCCAACTTCTGACGCGTACGTCAACGCCACGATGCGCTGCTCACGCAGCAGTTCCCGGTCCGCCCCAGATCCCAGGCCCATGACCTCGACCACGTCATGGCCATCAAGCTGTTGGAGGAGCACCTCATCCCGCGCTGCGTCGAGTGCCTCGCTAGAGGCAAGGCCCCCATCCCCGGCAAGACCCCCGACTCCTCCACCTCCTAGCGGGACAGCAACCCCGACAGGGACGACCCGGACCCGGGCGCGGCCGCCACCGAGGCCCTCGCCAAGGTCGACCTCTCCAACGACCCGGACACCACCGCCACCGCCAAGTCCGGCTCCAGCAAGCCCCGTCGGGGAGCCAGAGGCGGCGGTGGTGACGTGGGCAAGTCGCTCGACTACCTGCACCGCGCGTGCAGGATCGCTCGCCGTGAAGCACAACGATATCACCGTCTCCGTCCTCTCCCTCTTCATGGAGCCCAAGAAGCTCACCAGCCTCGCCGAGTGACGCGTACGTGAGTCATCTTGCTCTGTTATGTTTCTAGCCATGGAGGATTTACTGCTAGTAGTGCGTAGTGGTTTGGATGAGTTATTTGGGTAGTCGTTTAGTTCAATAGAGGTTCAGATGAGAGATGAGCGATGTGTTCTGTACTTCTGATTGCATTATGTGGCACCGAATGGTTGTTGCCTAGCTTATCTAGTACGAATTGAATGAATTTTGGTGCGAATTTGGTTGATCTTCTTGTGCTCTGTTCTGACTGTTTGTACAACTTCTGTTGTTGCTTGTGCTAATTTTTTTCCTGCATGCACTAGTTACTGTTTAGATGGCTCAATTCACTTCCAGTTTTTACTCTGAATCATCCTATGCATATAACGAATGTTGTTCAGTTGTTAGAATTCTGTTTGAAAAGCGTGAGCGTTTGATGATCAGGCACAGGACCGGATGCCAAAAACTCACTGCAATGATCATTTCGTTCTTCTATTATGATATACTCCGAAGTACTGCATATTTATGTGTTTTGTCAGTCCCCTGGAGGTCCTGCAGGCGGTGCTGGAGTTGCAGGAGGCGGTCGTGGTGTCCTGCGGGCTAAATTGCTAACTGAATGTCTTTGTCAGTCCCCTTTCGGTTATGTCTCATGAACTTAATTACAGTGTTCATCTTGTTTCTGATCTGTTAAGGTGTGCATGATTGATCGACTGCATGTTCTGTTTTTGCACCGTGGATCATGTAGGACGAATGTCATTCAGATACAGGATCAGCCTTACTGAAACTCTTTGATATTCTCGCCTTTTCGGTTTTGACTGATGAACTCACCTCGGTTAAATTCTAGCTTATGACAGAAATGTTGGTAGCTGCGCTAAGCTTCAGGATTTTATCAGTACTTAGGATTGATCAACTACAGAACCTGACTAAAGTTACCTTTAATTGTGTCCCATCAAATAGTTTTTGGAGAGTTGGTTGCTGGGCTAAGTTAGTTTCTGTTGGTTGCTAGGCAATTTCCTAGTTGTGTCTGATCAAGCAGTTTTCTAGAGTTGTGCAAATGCAACTTGATGTTGGTCAGGTTCTGTAGAATTATGCACTGATAAACTTGTCATCATAGATGGTCTTTATTTATCGTGTTACCATTCTCGTTTAAATGCATTTGTTTTTGGAGACAAGGCAGTGAAAGGAGGTGCAGAGTAACATGTTTCAGACTACATGCATGTTAAGTACACAAGCCCTACTTTGCATTTTGACCAGCGACGTTGCCTCTATACCATGTTTTAAACTGCTAATTCTGCTGTATATGCCCTTCCTAGAGTCATTAATTTGTGAATCACAGAATATGAGTAGTGTTGTATTTGAGCTCTGAATTTCGTACAGTAGAGCACACACACATGACACACGTACAAGTAGAGTAATTTGTACCGTCGTGCTCATCTCGATCGCCGACGCGGCCGGCGTTGCCCCTCATCGGAGTCATCGTGGTGTACATATACTGGAAGCTGCGCGACCGGTGCGGGGACGACGAGGAGGACGAGGTGGGGTGAGGGCTCTTCGCCTGCTCGTGCATGCGCGCAAACACCTGTGGGGACTCGTCGGACGGGTCCGACGCGGGCGGCGGGGAGAAGAAATGCGGCAACGGTTCCGGGGGCGGAGGCGGCGGTGAGGACGGGGAGCTGGTGGCGATCGACAAGGGGTTCCGGATGGAGCTGGATGAGCTGCTGCGGTCGTCGGCGTACGTGCTGGGGAAGGGCGGGACGGGGATCGTGTACAAGGTGGTGGTGGGCAACGGGACGACGCCGGTAGCCGTGCGGCGGCTGGGCGGCGGCACCGTGGCCCCGGAGCGGTACAAGGAGTTTGCGACGGAGGCCGGCGCCGTCAGGCGCGTGCGGCACGCCAACATGGTGCGGCTGCGCGCCTACTACTGGTCGCCCGACGAGAAGCTCGTCGTCACCGACTTCATCAACAACGGCAACCTCACCTCCGTGCTGCGCGGTATGTAACATCCTCTCCTATACAATTCGCGCTCTTTTTTCCAACGGTTTGCTCTGCTCTGAAGAACAGGACGGGTTGATAATAGGAAACGGCAGGGGGGGTTTGTGCAAAACTGCGTGCGCTGACCGGCCCAACCACTTGGCAGCCAATTGGCGAGTTGTGATTGGCCTGGGACTAAATCATCACATGAGGTGCCAGTTGAGGTATGGTTTGGTCAAGTTTTGCAACTTTGGGGCTAAATCATCACATTGGGTGCAAGTTAGCGTACCTGGGGTGCTATTACCTCTTTTGCCTAAGATGTACCCACACACCTCTCCACATTTGGAAATAAGGCCTTCCCTCATTCATCATTTTCTCTCACAAGATAAACTAGTCATACAAATGCATCTTGATGTTACGTGCAATGCACGGGCATCTTGCTAGTAAGAATGAAAACAAACGACAAAAAAATATTGGACGGTGGTTCGAAGTCATGACCGCGGGCACAGCGGACAAGGTGGCCTTGTATTGGTATGCTGGGCCGTCTGTTTTAACACACATGAGCTGGTGTGGTGATTATACACATGCGCACGCATGCACACAAACTGTATGCATGCAACACTCACACGAACACATGCACCCACGCACGTACGCAACACTCACACGTACACACGCAGCCACGCATGCACGCAACACTCACATGCACGCATGCGTGCACACACCAGTACACCACACGACCAACACACACTCTCACGCTCAAGTGCTCAACCTACACGTGCATGCGCACACATCAGGCCTTGACAGACACACACAACCAGGTGATTCCCGCGCACGGGGTGGATTCTTCTCGCGCCTGCGTAAATTTGTGTTTATCTGACCTTTTCCCTATGCGAATTGACAGGTGGGACCCACAACGAACATGGTCAATTTAACTAGTCAACATGGTGCCACGCAGACTATTTGGCCGGTCAACAGAGTGCAATCCGATGCTGAACCGTGAGCAAGTGACCGTATAATCACCGCAAAACGTATATAGTGACCGTATAATCACCGCAAAACGTATATAGTGACCGTAATCAGCTTATTCTGAAGTTCGGTGAACGTATTACGCTTTTCTCTCTGTAGGCCCTCCAAAACTACATCTCTACATGTTCTCAAATGTTACATCTAACAACTATGCAATACAGCACTACTACTACACTCTAACACAATAAATCATATGTGTTTTTAGTTTTACTAGATATCATATTGTTACTTAATTATTCAGTCCGCATACATTAAAATTGCCTTTGAAATATATGGCCAATATCATATACCGCGCGGGAAAAATCCTGCCCTTTCATGTTTAATCGGGTTTGTATCGATGGATCGTGCGAAACAACAAAACTATAGTAGTATATACAGTACAAGTGACAGTTCACTGGGCCGTCGTTTCGTGTACTCCTCCATCGTAAGAGTGGAGCGCTCGCTTTCATAAATCTTCTAGTCCCTTTCACCGACATGTGGGGCATCAAGCTACCGGGTCCATGTGCCATACCGGAATACAGCGCAGAGCAGCCAGGGTGAAGCACCCAGTCATGGCGCCGGCATAGTAATGAGCAATGAGGCGTCAAATCACAAAGCTGCACCTTTCCCGTAGTTAAGTTGGAGGGACGAAGTAATGATGCTAAAAAAAGAAGTTGGAGGGACGAAGCAACCATCATTTCACTCGTTGTTGAATCCGGTTCTCCGTCATCTTCTTCAAGTTAACCACGTGTTGCTTCTACCGTTGTTCCGCCTCATGTGGTAAGCGGATCGGCTTGGTAAAGCACTGACACGTGGGACCGCATGTTAGCAAACCGCCAGGACAACGTCCTCTAATAATAAGAAACCTCCCCCGCCATCCGCGTGGCAAAATCACCTCCTTTTTACTAATCTTGATTCTATAATTTTTTAGATCAATATAATTGAGATTTGTATAGATAGCACACAGGAGCAAAACCAAGTGGTACGGTTAAGGGCATCCACAATGTGTAGCCAAATGTGAAAATAGCTTTTGGCATTGTGGGAACCATTGTGGACGGTGTTGCCAAAGCCAAAAGGATGGAACCGAAGCTCCCTAATTGATTGATTGATTGAAGGAATAGAGAAATGCAATGTCTCTCCTCTTTCTCCCGTGCTTGGATGCATGTACAGTATAGAGGACAGAGTCTACTCCCTGCCCCTTCTATCACAAATCACAAAGCAGTGAGGCGTCAAATCACAAAGCACGGACGAAGCAACCATCATTTCACTCTTCGTTGATTCCGCTTCTCCATCGTCTTCTTTGAGAAACCATCTCACCGCACTAAGCTGGACAGACGACACTATTGTCTACGAGTAGTACTAGTACATTTATGTGTCCTTTGGTTCAACAGACTTCCTGGATGCAAATAAGGCGGTTGTCTCAGCTTGCAGGCGGCACTTGCGAACGACTTACCGTGGTCTCCCTCAATGGTGTTCTCCATCGAACGCACTTCGCCAAACCACAGCGTTTGAGATATCATCGACGTCACCGCAATGGGGAAGGAAGTCAAATATAGTTACTACCTCCATTTTTTTGTACACAAGGCCAGTATATCAAAATTACAATTTGCAAAAGGCCACTAACACTAATCGAGGCAAAATTGATGGGGTTTGCCTCGTACTAGCAACAAAGGACATTAATATCCCCTGCATGCATGTGGAAGTGAGAAGGTTGGTTTGCATGGCGCTGCATTAATCAAGCGATGATGAGTGAGATGGTTAGCTCTTTGGGCTTTGGAGATCAAAATACGCATTAATTGACACGTGAAACGAGGATTTGTATCGATTAATCCTGTGAAGGAAAACCCCGCCTTTCTTTTTTAACACTAGTACTCCTAGTACGTAGTACTAGTACTACGTACTTATCCTGTTTGGGTCTAGGCCTTGCATTGCCATACTTCGCCACACATTTTTGCCAAGCTTACCTAAAGTTTACAAAATGAAAAGGAGGTACACTTGCGCACGGCTGTCGCGGTCGCACCGCACCCTCACACGGTCGCTCCTGCACGCAGCGGTCGCACCGCACCCTCACATGCACAGTCGCTCCTGCACGCTGCAAACCCAACCAAGGGAACGCACCCTCACTGACACGTGTTGTCGCATGTGAACAAACCAAACTCAGACATCCTACCGCTGACACATAATTTTCGTTCATAGAGTATGTTTATCCAACCGCATGTTGGGGAGTATCTGTACGGCCCATGCGGTGGTCTGTTGGGGAAGAAGAAGAGGTGAGGAAGAAGGGTTAGGAGATGTAGGATATTCATTCAACCACCTGAAATTCTAGATTGACCCAAGTCAGGCGACTTGCATAACAATATATGTTTTTACACAACAAAAGATCCGTAAAAGCAACAACATAAAGAAAAACTATCACTGCTCGCGGAACGAGATGGCCTCGTCGTCTTTGGCTGCCGGCACGAACCAGTCGTAGCTGCCGACATGTGTCTCCGCACCGTGGTTGTCCTCGGCCTCCGGCTACTCATTCACGCGGAGCGTGCGGGTGCTCTGCATGGATGATAGCACTGCCTGGTTTAAGTCGAGGACGTCCGGTTCCCATATAGGAGGGACTCGATGGCAGCGGCATCCGCGCTCTCCGCGTCGAGTCGAGCCTCCGCCGCCCGGTTCAAGTCCAGGACGTCCGGTTCCGCCTGCAGGAGGGCCTCGATGAGAGCGGCATCCGTGCGCTCCGCGTCGAGTCGAGCCTCCGCCGCCCGGTTCAAGTCCAGGACGTCCGGTTCCGCCTGCAGGAGGGCCTCGATGAGAGCGGCATCCGCGCTCTCCACGTCGAGTTGAGCCTCTACCGCCCGGTTCAAGTCCAGGACATCCGGTTCCGCCTGCAGGAGGGCCTCGATGGCAGCGGCATCCGCTCGCTCTGCCTCAAGTTGAGCCTCTGCCGCCCAGTTCACATCCACGACATCCGGTTCCTCCTGCAGGAGAGCCTCGATGGCAGCGGCATGTGGGCACTCCGCGTCGAGTTGAGCCTATGCCTCCCAGTCCTCCTTTATTATCGCCAGGTTGAACCGCTGGTCCACCTGCACCATGGGGGACTCGGACACCGACACAAAGTCGACGTCCATCGTCTCATACCCATCGGGGGCCTTCTGCGCCGCGACCTCCGCCATGAACATTGGATCGGCTTCCTCCTCCTCGTAGCTTGGCTCCAGAGAACTCGGGGATTGGCCCGCTGCAAAGCGAGCTTGGGAACGGAGGTCTCTAGCACCGACCGCCGCCGCGATTTCTCCGCGGCGCTCCGGCGTCAGCATCTTGTAGTACGTGATCTTGCGGTGCACCATGGCTTTCCGGCGAACTAGGGGACGCTTGATGCGGGCTAGGGGATCGAAAGGTGGGGGAAGGGCTGGAGATTAGGTGTGGTTTTAGGGCAGTGGCTGGCATAGGCCGAGCAATGAAGGTTCTGGTGTGAATAATGGTTCCGATGACGACCGGTCAATCGGTTTTGACTGTACATCGCTCTTGTCACCTTCGCGTTGCAGCCCAGCATGCTGGACCCTCCATGTTGCTCACCGAATGGAACGCACTTCGTCTTGCGTTTTCGCTCGCTTGTGGGACCGCGGTTGAGAGCAAACTGACATCCCTACCCTCCCCCGCCCGCGTCATTTTATGCGGAGTAAATAAAAATAGAGGTAGTATACTACGGATGAGGATCCCCTGACGTGGTCGAACCCATTGAGTAACTGACAGGCGGGGCCTAGCAAGCATGGGGTCTGCCAGTTAGTGACTGAAAGGGAGGGTAAGGCAGGGATACGTATGTGAAAGGAGCTTCCAACGATATAATTTTCACATTATCCATCTCATGCACTATTAATCTTGTCAATAGTCAAATGCGGTTTTGAAAAACGCATTAGAGCATGGTTAATAATACAGCCAGTCGATGGCTATAAGGAACTGCCATGTCATCTATAGCCATCATCCTTATATGCACTCATACAGTAGTGTGGGTTATAAGGTTGGCTATTTCCCGCAAAAAAAATTATAAGGTTGGCTACTATATTAGTATTTTTTTTCCATCTCCTCTCCATCTCTTTCTTCATATTTATTATACGTATTTAACTAGGAATGCGTATATAGCTAGGCTCTTGCATGAGAGCTCACTCCCCTTACTTTTTCACATCTCCCTCCTCCACATAGGCCCTATATAAATGGAAGGAGGGAGTACAACTATGAGCAGTGCATACTCTAGTACAGATGTTGTTAGTACTCCACTAGTACTATTGGACAGGGAGCTTAAAAAAGTTATTATTGGACTGGCTATACGTGGCGAAATCCTAGTGGGAAGAGCATGCGCGAGTACAAGCACATTCACGTGGTTGAAAACAAATTGGAAACCATCTTGAGTACAAATCTAGGAGTACGTTTGAATCTAACAATATTGATTGGGCGTTGTTGAATGTTGATACTTTTTTTTGTCAAAGTAGAGATACTTTAACTACACATAAAACTTATATGTAAACTAGAAAGGATAGGAGGGAGTATATTGTATGTTCAAAAACGAAGCGAACATTGAACACCCTTTATATATGATTTGTGGATGCTATGATCACCGGTTCAAAATTTTGAATCCGCCTTAGGTATCACACATGCCCCCACTCGTTCTCTCTCGATTTCATCTCGGGGTCCGGAGATCGATTGAAAGAGGACTAGGGTGGGTACAATACCTTCGTTTTGCTTATGAATGTGCAATATACTCCCTCCGATCCACAGACCACTTCGGGACATTTCTATCATAGAAACAGACCAAACATTTATCTCCTTGCACGACACGCAATTGATCTCTGAACATCAATCAATCTCGTCTACATGTGTCTGGGCATGCATGAACCGAATGTGATGCCAAAACTAAGACGCGAAGCGACACGTGGTGGAGGAAAGTGAAACTTCAAATGAACCGTTTGTTTGTATGCATGTCGGACAAATTACAAATAAACATTGGAAATACAAGCATGGTCTAGGCCCACATGCGAATGATACTCGGCAGATTGTTGAAATGAGGCATGCGGGAGGATGGACTCGACCGGAGGGTGACATGATCGATGGAGAAGAGGGTTGGAGATGAATGAGAAATAAGCAAATGCCACATGATTATACTTGACCAACTCAAATAAACAATAAGTTGTCTTGCTTGGCCTACATAGTGAAAGGCCTAATGCGCAACGCGGAGCACTGACGCTCGAATATGGCCGGGAAAACAGGGAAACCGACATGTGGGGCACACCTGTCAGGACGACGTAGCGCAAACTAGTCCAATGGAGGAGCTGGCCCACGACCTCCTCACCACCGGCAACCGTTCATGTGGGTCGTGGGGGCCAACAATGTGGCGCAGCTGTCACGACCAATTTTTCAATAAAATACTTATTGAGAAACCGACCCTTTTATTTCCAGTATAGGAGAATCCTCCTTACTGGTAGACAAATTCTTGATACAGAAGTTCAGAAGTACTAAATATATTACAGGGTTGAGCTGAGGTTGCTCAACAATTTATTACAAGCACGCGAATATTATACATAAGGGCGGATATGACACAACGGTGTGGTGGCATACTACTGACTCATGATAAAAGTGGTGGTGGATATGCCATAGTGAAGTGGGTGACATGACTCCTACTCTTGCAGCTCATCAAGCGTCGAAGTGAGGCTCAATGATTTTATTCGGGTAGCAGAAGCGGATATGGTACAAGTGACAAATTCCATGATTGCATGGGACTGACTGGGACTCCTCTAGGTGTCAGACTCGCTATCGAACTCTTCATCCATAAGATCACCATCGTCAACATCTGGCCAAATCAACAAGCCAGGTGAGTACTTTGAATGTACTCGCAAGACAGTTCGGACATAAGATATAACAAATGCAAGCATGATGCATCATGAGTAATTAGCAATGCACACTCAAATGATAAACTTGCACGACATGTTAAATAAAAAGGAAGTCAGGTGGTAGTCCTCCCGAAATCCCAACAAAATAACTGAAAACCGATCGGTTGTCTGAAGCGACGCCTCAAAAGGTGAACAAATAAATTCACATGCCGCAGTCGGGCGTCTAAGCGACACCACATAAAGGGCTTATATTGAAAAGTAAATGACAGTGCGTGCCACAGTCGGACATCTGAGCAACATCATGTAAAGGGCTTATGTCGAAAGTAAATAACAATTGTGCCACAGTCGGACGTCTGAGCGATATCACATAAAGGGCTTATATCGAAAGTAAATAACAAGAGTGCCACAGTCGGACGTCTGAGCGACATCACATAAAGGGCTTATATCGAAAGTAAATAACAAGAGTGCCACAGTCGGACGTCTGAGTGACATCACATAAAGGGCTTATATCAAAAGAAAATAACATAAATGCCACAGTCGGACGTCTGAGCGACATCACATAAAGGGCTTATATTTCATTGTTGTATTCAAGCAGTATAGACCATTCCACGGAAAATACTTAGTTCATAATAATAAATGGGTTAGTCCATCCATGGGAGTAATCATTAAGCCGGATTTACCACTCATATTTGTTCACCGTAGATTTGTCAAGGAGACTGACACTGAGACTGACAAAGACAAGTTGAACACAGACCTTGACCATAGATACGGTTACTTGAATGAGTTTGACTCTGCAGAGTACGTACTATTTAACCACAGCTAACGGATTTCAGTAGTCACAAGGGACTAGTTCTGTTTACGGTATTTTAGAAGAAACACATCTAACCAGTACACACCCAATTCCATATTCCGCTGCCAGGAATAACCCTAGGCAACGTTCAAGAAAAACTCTAAGACGGGGAGGTCACAACCTCGAATAGCATGGGATCAAATTTATCTCGCGCGCTCTAAGGGGTGCCCGCCTCTTGGTCCCAACCGGAAACACCCATGCTCCCTGACCGGATGACGGGCTTTAATCCAGGGCCATGGAACCCTCATCCCGGTCCCTCTATTTGGTGTGTACAAGGAAAGGGGTTTGCAACTTACTAAACCATATTCTTTGAAGAAAACATGTGGTAGTACAAGAAAAGGAACGGATGGTAACGTGTCTTGATCCACATTGACACTGGAGTTAAATGGTTTGGCACAAGGCTGGCATGCTTCAACAGTACCACCTTACCACCTTTCATGTCACCACATGATCATGTAAACTCACGTCGAATAACACATCGAGTTTCGAAGCTCTCTCGCAATAGCTTTGCATGCAACATAACATTTACGGATGTTCATATAAACATGCCATGAAGTAACTACTTAAGCAAACATGCAACACACTCATCATATCAAAGGTTCAACCATGCTTGCCTGGTTCGGAGTAGTCGGAGTCTAGCTCGGTGAAGTTCGCGGTTCCGTCACCTCCTCCGATATCTACGGTATAAAGAAAATACGTACTATCGTAAATACCGTGTGTGCACAAAGAGTGTCCCAAATATTTTTCAAATAAATATGATAAAAAACTAGACAGAAAAATAAAGATGACAGAAAAAGAATCAATCAAAAATCACTTTCTGTTCAGAAGTTATTAAACTTTTAGTCCAGGGACTTGTCTGTAATGAAACATAAAGTTTCTAGGGGGTAGAACAAAAAAAGACAGGAAAACGTTTCAGTTAAAAAGCGTATTTGCCCGAAGGCGTTTTCAGAAAACGGTTCAAAAAGAAGAAAACGCTGACGAGAGGGTCCCACCCGTCAGGTTTGAATATTTGAGAGAGAAAACAGAGCGCGCCGACGCCCGAAGCTTGCGGTGGTCGCCGGCGACGATCCACGGCGAGTCAGGAGGAGCGGAGGTTACCTACGGAATCAGTGTGCTCTGCCGCGTATGTTGGTGGTGGAGGTGGTCATCGGCGAGCACCACATCGATGGCGACCCTCACTCCGACGGACGGCGGCTCGGGTGATGGTGGATTTCGTCGGCGAAGGCTACAAAAGCCAAATTGAGGCGCGGGTTAGGTGATTGAGTGTCCTAGTAGGCTACGAGCAGGGTTTGGGAGGTGGGGGTGCCCTCACCGGAGCGGATCGCGCCGGAGCCCGAAGCGGATCGGGGCGGCCGGAGACGGAGGAGAAGGCCTCCTCGAGGTCCTCCTAGGGGTCGAGCGCAGTTCTGGCGAGGTGGAGTGAGTGGTGCTGGTCGAAGGCGAGCTCAGGGTGGCTATTTATAACCGGCCTGAGGCGGTTCCCGCGAACGGGATAACTCCGGCGGCGATTACGGCGAGGCAGTGGCCGGACGGGTGGTTTAGGTGGCTGGGCATCAACGTGATGGTCCTCTGGTTACAATCAAATGCTAACCTCGGTTGGATTTGGCCTGCTCCGTGGTTTCGACGGAACGGCGCTTCGCCGGCCCGCGGGCGACAGAGAGCGCGCCCTGTGCTCGCCAGGCCATGGCGACGGTGCCGCAGCATGCACAGAGGAGGGTGTGGCCACGCGGAGGCCTCGGGTGGCTCGGGCGGCGCTGGTTGGCGCTGAAAGCAGGGTCGACCACTGTTGGTCGCCACGGGTGGCTCTGCCACCGCAGAAGACGCCGGAGCTGGAGAGCCACGTCGCCACCGACGCCCGCGCCCGGCCAAGCGACTTTGCGGCGTACTGGATAAGAAGGGGGAGCAGTGAGCATCGATCCAAGGAGGCCACTGGCGAGATTGTCGACGGGTTCGATTTAACGCCATCTTTGTCGATGAACTTCGACTTGAAACTCTTAATTTTACGGCCCAATAAAGAACAAAGATGCATGCCCGGCTGCTCGATGAAATGATTTTGGCATGTGGGAAATTTATCTGGAGCTGATCATTGGTGAGGTAATCTCTCAATGCATCTGGGGACTTCCTGATTTTTCTCAGAATTTTTGGAGCAGAAAAAT
Source organism: Aegilops longissima (assembly GCA_021605205.1). Classification (NCBI taxonomy): domain Eukaryota; kingdom Viridiplantae; phylum Streptophyta; class Magnoliopsida; order Poales; family Poaceae; genus Aegilops; species Aegilops longissima. Next base: position 541,224,750 of record CM038677.1, on the reverse strand, counting down.
ATTGAATTTCACCAAATTTGACAAATCTGGTCCAAACTTGCAGTGAGTAAAACTTGAAAATTTTGAACTGTGGGAGAGTGGATCTTGATGGATCTAGGTTGGGGGTGCTAAGGACTAGTCAGAGGAGTTGGTTTGGGATCAAAACCCACAAGAAATTTTGTACTTCCTTTGTAAACCACCTAGGTTCAAAAATAATGGCAGAAATAGTTTTGGGGATAAAATAAATGGAATAAAAATCAAAAATGGGTTGAGCTTGTTGGAATTAAATATTTGGCTTGACCCAAAGTGGAGGGAGGGTTTTTGGGAGAAATTTTAACATGAGGCATGGTAAAAATGGATGGTTGCAATAAAAGGAATAATTCCAAACACCCATAGGATTTCTTTTTAATAAAAATAATTTCCAAAAATTAATTGTGATGAGTTAACATCAAAAGAAAAGTCTTCAATATCAAACACCAAGGTTGAGGAAGACACAAAATAGAATATTTGACATAGGAGAATTTTTTTGAGAAGGAGGGTCTTTTTAGAAAGGTTTTAAATAGCCTCCTTCAAATCAAATAAAGAGTTTGATAAAAACCAAATTAAAATTTTTTTTGGAGTGCCACAGCAGCTCTAGCACCGCCTCTGGACACGGCGACCGCAGTGAGCGACACGCTCATGTCGCTAGACACGGTCAGTTTCAGTGTGCCGAGGGTGGCGTTAGTGCAGTGGCATGACCAACAGCTAGTATGTTTGGTTTGTGCCCAAGGTTGCCCCATGAAAGCATTGGGTAGCCAAAATTTTGGTTGAGGTTTTGGTTGCCCATGATTTGGTTGACATCGGCAAGAAAAATGAACTAGAGTTGGCTAGAGTTCATTGGCATGCCAAAAAAATGGCAACCATCCATTTTCGCGTCATGACCAAAACCTCAAAAAAAATGGCAACCATCCAAACAAAGACCAATCTTTGGGTCATGACCAAAATTTTGGTAAGGTGCACTTTGGCCACAATCCAAACACACCCCAAAACCCGGCTCGTCAAGGATGCACGGGGCGCCGGGACGCGTCCGCGGAGTGGTGTAGCCCGGTCAACTGCATCCTCGGGACCTGAGACCATGCCGGGTCGTCTTGCTTTTTCAATGACATGAGTCGATCGCATGTGAGCAAAGGGCATCTCCAATGTTGCCACGGCCCCAGCTGACTACCCTGGCACACCAAAAACCCTCGTCCCTCGTGTCGTCACGCGGTGCGTTCCCAGCCGGCGCCAGCTGCCCGCATTCATGTCGTCCGTCCGTATGCCGTCGTTAAGAGGCTCGGTGCCCGAGGAACCAAATCTGGTGACTTAATGACGCACCAGGACGCTTGGCCTCACCGGAATGCGCTACTTAAAGCGGCAACGCCCCGCTAACCTCCACACCATAGCGCATCGTCCTCCTACCTGGCACCACATCCGCCATGACCGCAAGCGCGAATGCTCTACGGGAGAACTTGTCTTCGGGGATGGAGCTCGAAGTCGCCGCCCTCGCTCAAGTCACCGCACAAGCGGTGGGCACGCTGGCGGCCAACAATGGGAGCACCGTCAGCCACATGTCCTACTTGCCACCGTCCAACGTCCGGCACCGCCGAGGTCGGGGACTCCTTCGAGGATGAGTAGGGCATGGGAGGCGGCAGGGCATGGTGTGCCAACTGGCCGGCCCGTCTCTCGTGTTCTACTTTTCCTCGCCGGAGACCGCACCTTGACTTCACGGGTCTTGAACCCCGCCCCCGTACCTGGAGATCGCAGATGGAGGACGTCGGTCACCACCGTAGAATAGGTTTAGGGTCGGTTTTCTTTTATTTTCCTGTCCTATAAAAGTTTGAAATGTAATGAAAATCTGTCGTGTTTGCATTAATCTCGGCCGGTGTATATGAACTTTCACAATAATATAGTATATTGTAAGAGTACTAGCAAGATGCCTGTGTGTTGCACGGAAGATCAAGATCTTGTGGGAGAAAAGGATGAACGAGGGAAGGCCTTATCTGCAAATGCACATTCAGGCATTTCACATTTTTCTACATCTATGGGAACCTACGAAAGGGTTAAGTAAATTGCCCCTCTCTCTCTCTCCTCCCCTGATTTTCATGGTGGTGGGCCCCTCCCTCCCCCCAATCTACAATCAACAGCTCGCACGTTTCACATTATGTTAATTACGTAACTGGGACTACGTAGGTGTAGCATTACTCGTCCTAAAAAACCCAACTAAGCCAACCTCCCGGCATATCGCGCGGGAAAAGACCCGGCCACGCCGTTTTAGTCGGGATTACCGAATTACTAGTAGTAGTATCGATGGATCGCGCGAAGCAACAAGTTTTTTTAGGGGGCGAAGCACCTAATTTAAAAGGAAAAAAGGTGGTACACTCACAGCACCCCTGTCGCGGTCGCATTGCACCCCACACACGTTCGGTCCTGCACACGGCTCACGCAAATGGAACGTGCTTCGGCTTGCCTCTTCACTAACACGTGGGACTGCACTTGGAGAAACCGACCATGCGCCAAACTCCCCCTGCCCACCGCGCGAAAATCCTCCCCCCCACCCAAAAAAAATTCACCCCAAATCCTAGATTCAACTGCCCTTCGGCCAACTAGCTAATAATATTCCCCAAACCCCCTCCCCCCGCCCCCTCCACTCCATTCGCTCCGCCAAAGCCGCCCTCCCCGCCACGCCGATACTTCGGTGCCGCGGTTCGTCGAGGGATGCATGGCGATCCTCTCGCCCCACAAGACTTTTCGAGACTGCCATCCTCTAGCAGCGCCGCCATCACCGGGCGACGTTCTTGTGGAGGCGACGGCGGTCGGCACGGCACACCGGTGACGTTCATGTGGAGACACACGGCGGTCAGCTTCTCCCATGGTACACACATTCTAGACTGAGGCCCCGTGCATGTCGGTGTAGCGCTGAATGTTAGCTGATAGACGCTGTTAATCTCACTGTTTGCTCTGCTTAAGAAACTTCCTAGCCCTGTTCTGCACTCAATCTGCTTAGCTGAGATGGCATGCCAAGGCCGATTAGTTGTTAAAATATCCTGCCATATATTTATTGTGACGTAGATTGCCATGGTCTAGTAGCCAATCTGTTAGGTGAAATAGCTCTACACCGTTTTATACTCGATCTTTGTTGCTGCGATGGCCTTCGACAGTACGATGGCTATGTGCTCGGCCTCATTGACTACTGAAACAGCCTGCCATAATTTAGCACTCAAATCTGTTTGCTGAATTAGCTTTACATATATTTTGTTACTTAGATCTGCTCGTCCAAATATCTTCACATAGCTTTAGACATCGACCTAGGTATTTTCTTCTGGACTTCATAAAAAAGCATATATGTTTTTCCTGTAATATCTAGTAGAAGAACTAATTTGTATGACTAACAGATGGACATGACTTGGATAACTTCTGCTCGAAGATTCTCTGCTGCATACGTCAAGGGGGTTGAAAACTTCATAAACTTTATCAGAGCTGAGTACGGTGGTCCGAAATCAGATGTGCTCTGCCCGTGTAGCAGTTGTATGAATTCAGTTACAAGACCCCAGTCAACTGTGCAAAATCATCTACACTTGTATGGGATGTTGGTCACATGTACTAGGTGGGTTCATCATGGTGAAGCTGTGAACGTCAATGTTATTGACTACGTGGAAGAAGCAGATCACCATCTTGATCTGCCTGATGCTCAGGTGGAAGAGGAGGAGGAGGAGGTGGTGGCGGAGCCAGTGAGTTTGACCAACATTGAAACAATGCTACGAAATGCTCGTGCATTCCGTGAACTTTCACCTGCAGAAGAAAATGGTGGGCCCGCATGTTGGAACAATGCAACATGGTTGTCACCACAGGAAATAAGCTATCAGTATTCTCAGCTATGGTCACCTTTCTTCAGGTGAAGACATCTGAGCGGATGACCAACAAATCATTCGATGCGATGTTGGCTGCTTTCCGCAAAGCTTTCCCAGATCGTCTCGAGCTGCCACACACCTACTGAAGAAATGAAGAATTTCCTTCGTGCAGTTGGAATTGGATATGATGTGATCCATGTTTGTAAGAATAATTGTGTTCTGTTCCAGAAGGATTATGCCAACTTAAGTGAATGCCCGAAATGCAAATCATCAAGATGGAAAGATGGCGATGCTGTGAAGAGGATTCCTCATAATGTTCTGAGACATTTTCCAATTACACCAAGATTGCAGAGGTTGTTTCATGATGCTGAAACAAGAGAGGATGTACTGTGGCATTCTAGGAACCAGGATTTCAGAGATCAGAATGTAATGAGCCATCCATCACAGGGTAGTGAGTGGAAAAGCTTCAATCAGAAGCACAAAAATTTTGTTGCTGACCCGAGAAACATTACTTAGCTTCAGATGGATTTAACCCATTTGGCCACCAGAGCGCCACATATAGCATGTGGCGGTGCTTGTTATCCTTACAACATGCCTCCAAATGTACGCACCAAAGAATCAAACTACATGATGGCCTTGCTCATCTCAGGTCCAAAAAGTCCTGGAAAGGATTTTGATTTGTTCATTGAGCCTCTTGTGGAGGAACTTCAACAGCTATGGAGGGGTGTTCTCACTCGAGACCTATATAGCAGCCCACCAGCTAATTTCTTTCTGTGTGCTGTTATAATTTGGTGCATCCATGATTATCCAGCTTTGGGCACTATGTCAGGGCAAACGACACATGGTTACAATGCATGTGTTCGCTGTGACAGGAATCCGCTGTCATACACAATACTTAGCAAGATTTGTTACATTGGACACCGTCGTTTCCTTGCCAAGGACAAGCCGCATCCTAGAAAATACCGAAGACATGTGTTCAATGCAAAGCATGAAAACCGTGATGCGCCAAAGAAGCTCACCGCCGATGAGTTGCAAGTGGAATTAGAGAAGGTTAGGCATATTACACCAGGAAACCATCCTGATAATGGTAGCGGGAAAAGGACGCGTGGCAGGGTAGAAGAGAGATTATTGTTTACCCGCAGGTCCACTTTGTGGGACTTGGAGTATTGGAAAGATTTGGATCTGCGGCATAATCTTGATGTGATGCACATCGAGAAAAATATATGTGACAGCACTATCGGCACACTTCTTAATATTGAAGGCAAGACGAAAGATACCTTAAAATCTAGGATTGATTTGACACACTGGTATCAAAAGGATTTGCGGTGCAAGATGAAGGTAAACCACGGGATATGGCACCACTGTGTACGTCTTGGAAAAGGTAAAAGGAAAGAATTCTGCAAGGTCCATCACGTGTGAGATTCCCACATGGATTTGCTTCCAACCTTGAAAGGAGAGTCGGCAGATGGAGACAAGGTACAAGGGTTGAAAACTCATGACTGCCACGTCCTACTTCAAAGGGTTTTACTGTTATCCTTAGAGGATTGGACCGCCTTGACTTATCTGAGCGATTGCAAGAGTTGAGACAATTCTTGAGGAACTCTGCAGAGAAATATCAGGATAGATGCTTTAGAGCGTCTTAGAGACAAGATACCAACTATCCTATGCGACCTTGAGAAGATATATCCTCCAGCCTTCTTTGATGTGATGCTGCATTTGGCTGTTCATCTACCTGATGAGGCACTACTTAGAGGTCCAGTACAGTATGGCTGGATGTACCCTATTGAAAGGCGGCTAGGCACTTTCAAGGGCTATGTTAGGAAACAGAGCTAGACCCGAGGGTTCCATTGCAGAGGCCTACATTGCTATAGAAGCGTTGACATTCTGCTCAAAATACATTGAAACAGCTGATCAGCTTAGCCGAGACGTGGATGAAGACAATCCCGGGCTCAATGTTTTCGATTATTCTGTTCGAGTTACAGGGAAGAGTCAACAAGAGGACAAACCTAAAGATTTGGACAAAATGGTTTGGTATGTGTTGAATAACTGTCCTGAGATACTACCTTATATCAAGTAATTACTAAGTACTGCGGCTTATACATCGTAATCTACTAAACTTGCAGCACATTCTTATATATTTAGATGTTTGACGCGATCACTATGTTGTGCAACATCTACAAAAAGGAGTTACTGCCGCAAAATCCAAGAAACATTGACAAACTGGTTATGGCAGGATTTGCGAAATGGTTCAAGAGCCATGTAAGCTTTTGAATTGCACTGTCAGTTTTTTTAATATATTGAGTACATAAGATGATCAGCTTGTCTATTTTCTAACCATAGGTTAAGAAGATTCGGGAGGATGGGCAGGCAGTTGATGATGCCCATTACTCACTAGCAATGGGTCCTGATACTCAGGTAAGACATTATGAATCTTGCATTGTTGGAGATGTGCGCTACAACACCCTTGCATGAGACGAAGGCAGGAAGACACAAAACTGTGCCATCATGAGCACGGATAGGTATGACAAAGAGACAACTGAAATGTATGCTAATATAATAGACATTGTTCAGTTGCAGTATATCTCCAGTTTCGAGGATCATCGGTGTGTGGTTACATTGTCTTGTCATTGGTATAACCTGTTTTCCAGGATCGCAAAACCAAGAGCTGATGATTATTTCAAATCCATGAATGTCAAGGCGGCGTACCAGACCAACGAGCCTTTTATTTTGGAAAATCAAGCAACACAGATATTTTTCTTGGAAGACACATTTGCACGTAGCAATGACTGGAGAGTACTGCAAAGGTTTGAGCAGAGGAATTCGTTTAATGAAGTTGCACAACAAGATGATGCTTACACTGCTCCTGATGTACAAGATAACACAGATGTTCCTAATATCTTTGAGAACCATCACGTCAATGACGCCGGCGAAAAGATTGCCTGTCGTGCTGTGGACATACAAGAGTTGATCAAGAAGAAGCCAACGTTCGAGGACGTTGAGGATGAAAAAGAAGATGACACCGTGGGGAATTACGATTCAGACTGTACACATGGCGAAGATGTTGACGCTGCTGCCGCGGATGATGATTACATTGCTTTTGTCGTATTTGCCTGTCAGAAGACGTTTTTTTATCTACTTTGTGAAATTGTGTTTGCTATGACAACTGAAACCTGATGAACATGTTGTTTAGTATATTCCTGTGAGAACATCACTTATTATGTATGCTGATTTGTGTTTGGTGATTGTATGACGACTAAAACATGATGACATTGTTGTTTAGTTGTACTCATATTTGGCTGTGAAACTTGAATTTGATGACATAGTTTGTTGTTGGACTGCAATTTGCTCGATGTCTTCGAATGAGAACAAATATGACCCGACAGGTCCTCTGCTAATTTATTTATTTATTACTAAAAAGGCCTCTGCTGTTTATTTATTTATGAGCAAAAGGGGATACCCCCTGATTTCCGTTTATAGAAATCATTAGATGTTCACAACACTACGCCCAGACTCGCTACATGTGTTTCATTCATTACAAGTTTCAGCAAAGTGCTCATGTCATAGCCACTGAATACATCACGAGTGCTACATACACTGCAAATAAAGAGACAATCATCCTACAGAGCACATCGATTTTGCCCATTATCTTCACAAGCTTTCATCTCCTCATTGCTGTCAAGGCCGTTCAGCAGCTGTTGCTTGGCCATGATTAGAGGAACTGCATTTTTAACCTTCTGCTCTGCATCTTCCTCTTCTGTCGTTCCTTCAGTTACTTTTCCAACACCCCTACCTGCTGGTATTGGGATTCCTCGGCTAACCAAATAATCAGCGTAGTTGCACTCCCCCACATCAGCAACTTCTCGGAAATACAAATCACACAAATCTTCCCTTTTCTGCACGAATCAAATTGGAAGATCATCAACCAAACTATTAAAAAAATCAGCAACTGAAAGAAGCTATATTAAACATATTATTACCCCATGATTTGGGCATTTGTAGAAGACTCGGCCAGGCTTGAGGATTGTGGTTGAGACGCGACGGATGACTCTGCGTGATTTGCAGCAGTGGCACGACACCAACGATAGCGGGTTGTGATGAGTAACCGGCTGCGGTGCGCGTGCCGGCGGGGGTGTGATGAGACCCACAGGCGATGGTATGGGTGGCGACATGGCGCATATTTGGTTGTTGCCTGCTGAAGAGCAGGTGGACGAGCAGCCAGCGGACATGGTTGCTGCGGCCAGAGCTTCTGATGCTAGGCAGAGTAAGTAGAGAAGAGGAGAAGCGAAGGTTGGATATGTCAGTTTCATTACTTGCAGAGTAGCATAGCACCATATATAGTCATAGTCTAGGTTTGGATTCGAGCCAGCTACAGGAGCACGTCTCTCTTTTTTCTAAAACTTAGCAACGTCTCTTTACTGGTACACTAGCTTGTTCTGTACGCCTTCTCAAGTCTTTGATTCCTCCACCTGACATCTGGGACCCACCGGAGGGCCTCTATATTTCGCGAAAAAACGTGCACGTCGCTGATAGGTCGGACCCACCAGCTATATTCGCACGCAAGGAAGTGCCTCCTTATTACGCACAAAAAAATAAATACAACCCCTGCCAGCTGGAACCCAGCATCGTGGGAGGCTGACTTATGGGTCGTGTCGCGTGCTCCTACCTCCCGTGGTCGACTATGATGCCGCGGAGGCCTCACCGCCCCCTACTACTCCCACCGCTCGCCAGGCCATCCCTCTACTCACCCACACCCCTTGTTATTCTGCGGCAACGGCAGCCTCACACCGCAGCCGAACTAGTGAACCCTCGTACTCCTCTCCGCGTGGGCATCCACTGCCGCGTCTTCCCCGGCTCTGCGTCGTCCCCTTCCTAGGCCTCACCGTCGTCCACCGCATTGGTGCTCTCTGCGCGGCGTGGTCAATGTGGTCATCGACCGACTTCTATCGGAAGAGTACTGTACATGGAGAGGTCGACGGTGGGTCCACTACCATGGTGGGTCCACGGCCACAACCCAGTTTTTTTGTGATTTGCCAAGTAAGTCGCTTTGTCAGGCCTGTTGGGCTGCAAATCTTTCAAGACAAGGAGAGCTTCATCCGGCTGGCCGAGAAAATGGCCTATCAGTAATGAGAAATGGGTTGTACATTTTTAAAACACATCAAACCGGCAATTAGTTTCAAATTTATTTTTTTCATTTCGAGATTTTAAATTGCATTGATTTTTAAGCATGGACAATTTGTTGGATTTTATATTGCTATACATTTATTTTTTAAATCAGTTTGAATGTGACTCAAAATTTCGGGATTAAAAACAGTTCGGACCGCACCGAAATATGCAAAATTTCGTATAATTTTTTAACCGTGGCCACAATATGGGCTGTAATGCTAACAAAAAGAATATGGGCTCCAAAAAAACCTTAAGAACTAGCAAATGGGATGTAAATTATTAGAAATAATGGCATATGGGTTGTATGATGTTTTCCACAGATTTGAGGCTTTCCGAAAAAAGGTTGACGCACCAGCAGTGACTGTTGGATGTCCATCCAACGACCGTCGTGCTTCTTCAATCTCTGGTCTTCTTGCTACAGCCGCTCAAACAAGCGCCGGCGGGACTGCCTGCTCTCTCCTCCCCGCGGCTGGTTGTGCTGCTGCGCAGGCCTCACCGCCCCACCATACTCCCATCGCTGGCCTAGCCATCCCTCTACTCACCCACACCTGCTGTTATTCTCCAGCGACGGCAGATGAACCAGTAAACCCTCGTACAGTCATACTTCCCTGCCTCCGTGTCGTTCCCTTCCTAGGCCTCGCCATCATCCACCGCCCTGGTGCTCTCAGCGCGGCCTGGTCAACGTGGTCAACGACCGACATGCATATGAAGTGGACTGTACGTGGAGAGGCTGACAGCTGGGTCCACGGCCGCACGCAAGGAAATGCCTCCTTATTACACGCAAAATAATGATTCCTCCACCTGACATCTGGGACCCACCGAAAGGGCCTCTGTATTTCATGAAAAAAAACGTTACCGCCGCTGATAGCTTTGACCCACCAGCTATATCTTCGCACGAAAGGAAGTGCCTCCTTATTACGCACAAAAAAATGAATACTCCCCCTGCTAGCTGGGACCTAGTGTAGTGGCAGGCTGACTTGTGGGCCTACTAAGTTGATGGGGACGGAGGGCTTTGTCAACTTAGTCAATATGCACGATTCTAGCTCCACTGACCGTACGATATCCATCCAACGGCTGTAGTGCTTCTTCAACCTCTGGTCTTCTTGCTCCAGCCTCCCAAACCAGCGCCAGTCGTGCCTCGTGCTCCTGCCTCCCGTGGCCGGCTGCGATGCGGCGAAGGCCTCACCGCCCCCTACTACTCCCACCGCTGGCCAGGCCATCCCTCTACTCACCCACACCCCCTGTTAATCTACGGCGATGGCAGCCTCACACCGCAGCGAACCAGTGAACCCTCGTACTCCTCTATGCGTGGGCATCCACTGCCGCGTCTTCCCCGGCTCCGCGTCGTCCCCTTCCAAGGCCTCGCCGTCGTCCACCGCCCTAGTGCTCTCGGCGCAGCGTGGTCAACATGGTCAAGGAACAGCTTCCATCGGGCGTGGACTATACGTGAAGAGGCTGACAGCTGGGTCCACGGCCGCAGCAAGGAAGTGCCTCCTTATTACGCGCAAAATAATTATTCCTCCACCTGACAGCGGGGACACACTGGACGGGCCACCGATTTCACTTAAAAAACGTTTCCCGATCGCCGGGACCCACCAGCTACATCTTCGCATGCAAGGAAGTGCGTCCGGGCAAAAAAATGATTCGCCCCCCTGACTGCTGGGACCCACCAGCTACATCTTCGCAGGCAAGGAAGTGCCTGACAGCCCGGACCCACCTGGTCGAAGTGTACGTAGCATTGTCATTCTGGTCGCGAACGTGTACGTACATACTGGTCGATGTAGAGGCGCGCACGTGTCGTAGTAGAGGCGCGCACGTAGCATGTACATGTACGTACAGCGGCCAGTGTGCAAGAAAGAAAATAAGGCCACGTACGTATATACGAGCAGGATCTCGAACGCCTACTCACGCATACATACGGCCAGGGATCGTGTACATGGCTGGGTCGGAACGGAGAAACAGCATCGTCGTCGTGTTCATCGGGAGGGCTTGGACGGAACAGTCGATGGAAACGAGGCCTAGCGTACCGCAGAACGAATGAAACGGCCTTGTGTTCGACCGGCCACGTTCGAAACGGGATCCTGTTCATCGGGAGGGGTCTGACGTACATCAAAATGGAGGAAACAGACCTCCTACGGTCGAAACGGGGGTCCTGTTGATCGGGAGAGGTGTGGCGTACCGCAAAACGGAGGAAACGGACTTGTGTTGGAGCGCTATGGCAAACGGGGACCTGTTCGCCGGGAGGGTGTGGCGCATCGCAAAACGGACTCCACGGATACGGTTCATCTCCACCGTCGACCCCTCCAGCCTCCACGGGCTCTGCTCATCCACCGTCGATCTCCTCCAGCCTCCACACGGATTGTTCATCCACGGGCTCCTGTTCATCCAGCCTCCACCGCGCGCTACTCCACCGACTACTGTTCAACCAGCCCTCTCCACGGGCTCCTGTTCAACCACCCCTCCACGGGCTACTATTCATCCAGCCCTCCACCATCTAATGTTCATCCTGCCCTCCACGGGGTGGTCCTGTTCATCCTGCCCTCCACGGGGTCCTGTTCATCCAGCCCCAACCGGCTCGATCGATCGGGGTCCTGTTCATCCAGAGGCAACACCGCGGGGTCCTGTTCATCCACCCCCACCGGGAACTGTCCATCCAACCCCTCCCCCAGCATGCTCTGTTCATCCAGAGGCAGCATCGATCGGCTTCAGTTAGCTGCAGTAGCGAAGGAATCACTCAATCGGGTTCAGTTAACAGCCATCGATCGATCGCTTCGGGTTCGAGAACGCATAGCCTGCGGTCTGCAATCGCCAGTTCGTGATGGCGAACGCCTTGCTCGGGTTCGATTAGAGCCCAACGCCGCACCGCAGCGTGCATGTACGAGAAAGCGTGCATCGCTCGCCCGACCACCCACCTAACCAAGAACACCCGATATTTTCCTCGCCTCGCTTCTACCACGGTTTTTCCGTCATGGACGGCCCAAAGAATGTCATGCAGCTGCGTCTCCGGCCTGCCCAGGACGAAAAGCCCATTTTCTGTCATGATTTTTTGTCATAGAAGTAGGACCCCACCACATCAATGATGATACCGGGTTTTGTCACAATTATCGTCATAGAAGTGTCATAAGTACGAAAGAAAAAAATTCGTTCGGCCCAAAATGTCATGGATGTGTCATTTTTTGTAGTGCAAGCCGCCGCCCATCGCAGCCCGCGCCGCCGCCAGCAGCCTTGCCGCCGCTGCTGCTGCTCTGACGCCGCCGCCGCCACGCCGCCGCCGCACTTCCGCGCCCACGCCTCCGTTGCCCCCAACCGCCGCACGCCGCCCACCTCGCCGGACTCGCCGGAAGCTGCCGCCGTGATCGTCGGTTTTCGCTCGGTTTTAGGTATAAAACCGTTCGTTTTTTTAGGGTTAGATCGATCTTTCTCGGGTTTTCTCGTTCGGATCTATTTAGCGAACATTCACCCGAACATCTTCGTTAGCGAACGCGTTCGTTCGTTTGCCTCTGTTAGCGAACGTTCGTTCATTAGTGTTTTTTATTTTATTTTATTTCCGCCAGGGACCTATTCGCAATTATTTTTATCGCAGATTAGCCCCTGTTCTTCGAACCCTCGCTACTTTTTAACCGTTCGTCCAAATCCTGTGAAACCAATGCCAAAAACTAACCCCTCTTTCTAGTTAATCAACTTGAACATGATTTTGACAATTTAAAATTTGGTTTCAAGAAGATTTGAATTCAAATTCCTTTTGATCGTAGTTTGAGTTTGTAGCTCCGATTCGATTTATTCTTTTTGCAAATCGAAGTTCTTCAGTGCAACTTTCAGTTTGGACTTTCTTATATGAGTTTTACCCTTTCATCTATGCTTGAGTTCTTATGTATGCTATTGTTTGTTTGTGATGGAATTTTTGGAGTGCGAAGCGTGCTACTACGAGTTTCTAGGGTTTGCGGATCATCAGCAAGGCAAGTAACACTTTGATCATACTTCTTTATTACCCAGTTTTATGCATTAGTTCCAATCCTCAAACATTGCATGAGTAGGATCTGATTAACATGTGGGTTTTGGGAAGTGGTTGATGAGGTAGAACCTATTGTCCTTTATATCAAACCCTTGGGAGTTACTTATACGTTATGCTTATACTGCTATGCTCTGCTCGTAGACGTGGATTGGTTGAGAGTATCCATGACATATGTGAGAGTTGTTAATTAATGCTAAACTTAAGGTTGCTACTTAAATACATATCTGGGTGGATTGGTTGAGGCACCCTGGAGCACCCAGTGGTTGTTTGGGCACCTGGAGCAATCTAGCGTTGTCCAGGGATATCCCTCAGTACCCGTGTGATCATCCTATGGTTCGCCACCCAGGCTAAAAAGGATCATAAGATTATTCATGCTAGAAACTTCCGTGTGCAGCCACAAGCCACTATGGGCTCTGGCATAGTTGAGTATGTTGTGTGACCTCTTTCAGTGGTAGGGTAGCAGATGTAGGGGAAAGTAGGTGTAACTGTCTACCCAGAGTAAAGAGTTAATGCTTCGGAAAGACTGTGTCTCGATCATTCGTTTCTCAAACATCATGTAGTGCGTGAAATTTAACGGAGGAGATCGAGCTTTGTGGGAAAAAGTGTGCAAACCTCTGCAGAGTGTAAAAACTAATCATGGTTAGCCGTGTTCCCGCTTATGGACATCTTGAGTATCTGGTACTTGAATTATTGATTTGATCTCATCACTCTGAATTAATTTGTTGGGCTATTAATACTGTTTAACTGGGATTGAGTTGGAGGAACCTTCTCAATGTTTATCAACTACCATGATAGTTAAACAAAATATATTTCATTGTTGTAGGAAAAAAATTGCTTTTTGCAAAAACATGATAACCGTAGAGCGTCCACCATCCATATATGCATGTAGTGTTAGCATTTATCTGTTCATTGCTCTACTGTGTTATTTTGCCAGCATATTCCATGTGCTGGCCCGTTTCGGGCTGCAACGTATTATGTTGCAGACTTTTCAGACGAAGAGTAAGGTGCGCTAGGTCGTTGTCGTGCACTCAGCTATGCCGATGGAGTTGATGGACTCATTTACCTTTCGATGCATCCACAGTTATCTTATTTAGATGGCCTTAAGCCAAATATTATTGTAGTAAGTTCTCTTTGAGAATTTCGATGTAATAAGTGTGTGATTGCACTCTGTTATAAATCCTTCAAGTATTGTGTGTCTGAGCATTACCAATCTAGGGATGATACTTATGCACAGAGATTTGACCGTTTGAGGTCGGATCGCTAGATCGTCGTGCCGAGACACCACGTGATGATTGGGTGTGATAAGCTCTACGTTCACATACAATGGGTGCAAGCCAGTTTTGCACACGCAGAATACTCGGGTTAAACTTGACGAGCCTAGCATATGCAGATATGGCCTCGGAACACTGAGACCGAAAGGTCGAGCATGAATCATATAGTAGATATGATCAACATAGTGATGTTCATCATTGAAAACTACTCCATCTCACGTGATGATCGGACATGGTTTAGTTGATATGGATCACGTGATCACTTAGATGATTAGAGGGATGTCTATCTAAGTGGGAGTTCTTAAGTAATATTATTAATTGAAATTTAATTTATCATGAACTTAGTCCTAATAGTATTTGCATATCTATGTTGTAGATCAATAGCTTGTGATGTAGCTTCCCGTTTATTTTCGAGATGTTCCTAGAGAAAAAGAGGTTGAAAGATGATAGTAGTAATGATGCGGACTTGGTCTGTGATCTGAGGATTATCCTCATTGCTGCACAGAAGAATTATGTCCTTTCTGCACCGCTAGGTGACAGACCTATTGCAGGAGCAGATGCACACGTTGTGAAAGTTTGACAAAGCTCGATATGATGACTACATAATAGTTTAGTGCACCATGCTTTACGACTTAGAACTGGGACTTCATAAACGTTTTGAACGCCATGGAGCATATAAGATGTTCTAAGAGTTGAAATTGGTATTTCATACTCATGCCCGTGTCGAG
Organism: Aegilops longissima; assembly: GCA_021605205.1. Taxonomy (NCBI): domain Eukaryota; kingdom Viridiplantae; phylum Streptophyta; class Magnoliopsida; order Poales; family Poaceae; genus Aegilops; species Aegilops longissima. Next base: position 541,209,731 of record CM038677.1, on the reverse strand, counting down.
AGGTATGAGACCTCTGACAGTACTTTGCCTACAATATGGAGGAGAATAGATCAACAAGTGAGCATGTGCTCAGATTCTCTGGGTACTACAATTGCTTGAATCAAGTGGGAGTTAATCTTCCAGATAAGGTAGTAATTGACAAAGTTCTCTAGTCACTATCACCAAGTTACTAGAACTTAGTGATGAACTATAATATGCAAGGCATGACGAAAGTAATTCTCAAGCTCTTCGTGATGCTGAAATCGGCGAAGGTAGAAATCAAGAAATAGCATCAAGTGTTGATGGTTGACAAGACCACTAGTTTCAAGAAAAGGCAAAGGGAAAGAAAGAGGAACTTCAAAGAAGAATAGCAAGCAAGTTGCTGCTCCCATGAAGAAGCCCAAAGCTAGACCCAAGCCTGGAACTGAGTGCTTCTACTGCAAAGGAAATGGTCACTGGAAATGGAACTGCCCTAGATACTTGGCGGATAAGAAGGATGGCAAAGTGAACAAAAGTATATTTGATATACATGTTATTGATGTGTACTTTACTAGTGTTTACAGCAACCCCTCAGTATTTGATACTGGTTTAGTTGCTAAGAGTAGTAACTAGAAACAGGAGCTGCAGAATGAACACAGACTAGTTATGGGCGAAGTGACGATGTGTGTTGGAAATGATTCCAAGGTTGATAAGATCACCATCGCACACTCCCTCTACCTTCGAGATTAGTGTTGGACCAAAATAAATGTTATTTGGTGTTTGCGTTGAGCATGAATATGATTGGATCATGTTTATTGCAATATAGTTATTCATTTAAGTCAAAGAATGATTGTTATTCTTTTTACATGAATAAAACCTTATATGGTCATACACTTAATATAAATGGTTTATTGAATCTCGATCGTAATGATACACATATTCATAATATTGATGCCAAAAGATGCAAAGTTGATAATGATAGTGCAACATATTTGTGGCACTGCCGTTTAGGTCATATTGGTGTAAAGCGCATGAAGAAACTCCATGCTGATGGGCTTCTGGAATCACTTGATTATGAATCACTTGATGCTTGGGAACCATGCCTCATGGGCAAGATGACTAAGACTCCGTTCTCCAGAACAATGGAGCGAGCAACAAACTTGTTGAAAATAATACATACTGATGTATGCGGTCCGATGAGTGTTGAGGCTCGCGGTGGGTATCGTTATTTTCTAACCTTCATAGATGATTTGAGCAGATATGGGTATATCTACTTGATGAAACATAAAGTCTGAAACATTTGAAAAGTTCAAAGAATTTCAGAGTGAAGTGGAAAATCATCGTAACAAGAAAATAAATTTTCTACGATCTGATCATGGAGGCGAATATTTGAGTTACGAGTTTGGTCTTCACTTGAAATAATGTTAAATAGTTTCGCAACTCACGCCGCCTGGAACACCACAGCGTGATGGTGGTCTGAATGTCGTAACCGTACTTTATTAGATATGGTGTGATCTATGATGTCTCTTACGATTCACCACTATTGTTTTGGGGTTATGCATTAGAGACAAGTACATTCACATTAAATAGGGAACCATCTAAATCCGTTGAGACTACACCGTATGAACTATGGTTTGGCATGAAACTAAGTTGTCATTTCTTAAAGTTTGGGGTTGCGATGCTTATGTGAAAAAGTTTCAGGCTGATAAGGTAAAACCCAAATCGGAGAAGTATGTCTTCATAGGATACCCAAAAGAAACGGTTGGTAAACCTTCTATCACATATCTGAAAGGCAAGATCTTTGTTGCTAGGAGTGGATCCTTTCTAGAGAAAGAGTTTCTCTCGAAAGAAGTGGATGGGAGGAAAGTAGAACTTAATGAGGTAATTGTACCTTCTCGTGAATTGGAAAGTAGATCATCACTGAAATTAGTTCCAGCGATGCCTACACCAATTAGTGAGGAAGTTAATGATGATGATCATGAAACTTCAGTTCAAGTTACTACCAAACCTCGTAGGTCAACCAAAGTATGATCCGCACTAGAGTGGTACGGTAATCCTGTTCTATAAATCATGTTGCTAGACCATTATGAACCTGCGAACTATGAGGAAGCGATGATGAGCCCAGATTCCATAAAATGGCTTGAGGCCATGAAATCTGAGATGGGATCCATGTATGAAAACAAAGTGTGGACTTTGATGGATTTGCCCGATGATCGGAAAACCATAGAAAATAAATGGATCTTCAAGAGGAAGACGAACGCTGATAGTAGTGTTACTATCTGCAAAGCTCGAATTGTCGCAAAAAGGTTTTCGACAAAGTTCAAGGTGTTGACTAGGATGAGATTTTCTCACTCGTATCGATGCTTAAGTATGTCTGAATCATGTTAGCAATTGTAGCATTTTATGAAATCTGACAAATGGATATCAAAACTGCAATCCTTAATCAATTTATTAAAGAAGAGTTGTATATAATACAACCAGAAGGTTTTGTCAATCCTAAAGGTGCTAACAAAATGTGCAATGTCCAGCGATCCATCTATGGACTGGTGCAAGCATCTCGGAGTTGGAATATACGCTTTGATGAGTTGATCAAAGCATATAGTTTTATACAGACTTGCGGTGAACCTGTATTTACAAGAAAGTGAGTGGGAGCACTACAACATTTTTTGTAAGTATATGTTGATGACATATTGTTGATCGGAAATGATGTAGAATTTTTTGGAAAGCATAAAGGAGTGTTTGAAAGGAGTTTTTCAAAGAAAGACCTCGGTGAAGCTTCTTACATATTGGGCATCAAGATCTATAGAGATAGATCAAGACGCTTGATAAGTTTTTTCAATGAGTACATACCTTAACAAGATTTTTGAAGTGGTTCAAAATGGAACCGTCAAAGGAGTTCTTGCCTGTATTGCAAGGTGTAAAGTTGAGTAAGACTCAAAACACGACCACGGTAGAAAATAGAAATATAATGAAAGTCATTCCCTATGCCTCAGCCATAGGTTCTATAAAGTATGTTGTGCTGTGTACCAAACCTATTGTGTACCTTGCCACGAGTTTGGCAAGGGGGTACGATATTGATCCAGGAGTGGATCACTTGACAGCGGTCAAAATTATCCTTAGAAGACTAAGGAGATATTTCTCGGTTATGGAGGTGATAAAAGAGTTCGTCGTAAAAAGTTACGTTGATGCAAGCTTTTACACCCCATCTGGATGACTCTGAGTCTCAATCTGGATATATATTGAAAGTGGGAGCAATTAGCTAGAGTAGCTCCATGCAGAGCATTGTAGACAAAGAAAATTTGCAAAATACATGCAGCTCTGAATGTGAGAGACCCATTGACTAAGCTTCTCTCACAAGCAAAACATGATCACACCTTAGTACTCTTTGGGTGTTAATCACATAGCGATGTGAACTATATTATTGACTCTAGTAAAACCCTTTGGGTATTAGTCACATGGCGATATGAACTAATCACATGGTGATGTGAACTATTGGTGTTAAATCACATGGCGATGTGAACTAGATTATTGACTCTAGTGCAAGTGGGAGACTGAAGGAAATATGCCCTAGAGGCAATAATAAAGTTGTTATTTATATTTCCTTATATCATGATAAACATTTATTATTCGTGCTAGAATTGTATTAACCGGAAACTTAGTACATGTGTGAATACATAGACAAAACAGAATGTTCCTAGTATGCCTCTACTTGACTAGCTCGTTAATCAAAGATGGTTAAGTTTCCTAACCATAGACATGTGTTGTCATTTGATGAACATGATCACATCATTGGGAGAATGATGTGATGGACAAGACCCATCCGTTAGCTTAGCATGTTGATCGATCAGTTTTATTGCTATTTCTTTCTTCATGACTTATACATGTTCCTCTGAATATGAGATTATGCAACTCCCGAATACCGAAGGAACACCTTGTGTGCTATCAAACTTCACAATGTAATTGGGTGATTATAAAGATGCTCTACAGGTGTTTCCGATGGTGTTCGTTGAGTTGGCATATATCGAGATTAGGATTTGTCACTCCGATTGTCGGAGAGGTATCTCTGGGCCCTCTCGGTAATGCACATCACTATAAGCCTTGCAAGAATTGTGACTAATGAGTTAGTTATGGGATGATGCATTACGGAACGAGTAAAGAGACTTGCCGGTAACGAGATTGAACTAGGTATGATGATACCGACGATCGAATCTCGGGCAAGTAACATACCGATGACAAAGGGAACAAACGTATATTGTTATGCGGTTTGACAGATAAATATCTTCGTAGAATATGTAGGAACCAATATGAGCATCCAGGTTCCACTATTGGTTATTGACCGGAGATGAGTCTCGGTCATGTCTACATAGTTCTCGAACCCATAGGGTCCGCACGCTTAGCGTTCGGTATTATGAGTTTATGTGTTTTGATGTACCATAGGTAGTTCGGAGTCCCAGATGTGATCACGAACATGACGAGGAGTCTCAAAATGGTCGAGACATGAAGATTGATATATTGGAAGGTTATGTTTGGACACCGGAAAGGTTTCGGATAGGTTCGGGCATTTACCGGAGTACCGGGGGGTTACCGGAACCCCCCGAGGGTCAATGGACCTTCATGGGCCTTATTGGAAGAGAGGAGGAGATGGACAAGTGGTGGGGCGCGCCCCCCAAGCCCAATCTGAATTGGGGAGGGGGGCCGGTCTCCCCTTTCCTTCTTCCCCTCTTCCCTTCCTCCCCCCTCCTAGTTGGACTAGGAAAGGGGGGAAACTACTCCTAGTAGGAGTAGGAATCCCCCCTTGGGGCGCGCCATAGGAGGCCGGCCCTCCCCCTCCTCCACTCCTTTATGTACGGGGGAGGGGGCACCCCATAAACACACAAGTTGATTCTTAGCCATGTGCGGTGCCCCCCTCCACATATTTCCACCTCGGCCATATTGTCGTAGTGCTTAGGTGAAGCCCAGCGTCGGTAACTTCATCATCACCGTCAACACACCGTCGTGCTGAAGAAACTCTCCCTCGACCTCAGCTGGATCTAGAAGTTCGAGGGACGTCACCGAGATGAACGTGTGCAGATCGCGGAGGTGCCGCTCGTTCGGTACTTGATCGGTTGGATCATGAAGACGTTCGACTACATCAACTGCGTTACTTAACGCTTCCCCTTTCGGTCTACGAGGGTACATGGACGCACTCTCCCCGCTCGTTTCTATGCTTCTCCTAGATAGATCTTGCGTGATCATAGGAAATTTTTTGAAACACTACGTTCCCCAACAATATGTGAGTCATGTTAATGAGTAATTATGCTTTAGTAACAATATTGATGTTAAGGTTTCTGATTCCCTATGCAAGCACGAAAGTCAATAGTTATGCAATGAAATTACATCCTACTTGTGGTGCACTATTCGGTGTTAGTTATGCATAATGCTCGCTTATGTGATTTTTGGTTTCTTGATTGGATGCTTCTCAATCTTTTGCTAGCCTTCACTTATACTAAGTAGAAATACTACTTGTGCATCCAAAATCCTTAAGCCCAGTTTTGCCACACGAGTCCACTATACCTACCTATATGCGGTATTTTCGTGCTGTTCTAAGAAAATTTGTATGTGCCATCTCTAATTTTCAAAATAAATTTCCTTTTTGTGTGCTCGTACCGCTCATGAAACGGTAGGGGGTGGCTGATATTTTTCCATGCTAGATGTGTTATTCTCAAGATGAGTGTTTATTCACTTGTCATTGCACGAGAGTATGGGAAAGGTATTAGGGATGCCCAGTCCCGAAATGAAAAATGAATTTACTTTATGTTGTCAAATAATAAATTCCTTGGAAAGTGTTGGTATGGACGACACTCGTGGATTCGGTTAGCCGTGGAATGTGGAAGTCTGGTGGAAAAAGGAATAAACTTTAATTTCTATTTGGGAACCGCATATGATATATCTAGCATGGAAAGTATTGACTACTCGATCATTTCTGTTGACAGGAAAGGCATGCCACCCAAAATGTTTTATCTCTATCTTTTTCGTTTTGAGCTCTGGCACCTCTACAAATCCCTACTTCCCTCTGCGAAGAGCCTTTCTATTTACTTTATGCAAAAAAAAATTATTTGAGTCTCCATCTTCTCTTATAAAGCACCAACTAAGGGGCACTATGATGGTACTTGAGCATTGAGTGTAGCTAATATGCGAGTGTGTTTCATGAATGGATCAATGATTGAGCATAATGGGCTAGGGATAACTTGCTTTAGGGTTGATATTCTGAAAGGACATAGTTGCTTGTTGATATGCTTGAGTATTGAAATCTTCATGTCAAAACTAAACTATTGCTTTGAATCATGTTAAATTCCAAATTTCCATGATACAAAACAAAATAATATGTGATGAACATGTTAGGCAGCATTTCACATAAAAAATTCGGTGTTTATCATTTACCTACTCGAGGACGAGCAGGAATTACGCTTGGGGATGTTGATACGTCTCCAACGTATCTATATTTTTTTATTGTTCTGTGCTGTTATATTATCAATCTTGGATGTTTTAAAATCATTTTATAGCAACTTTATATCATTTTTGGGACTAACCTATTGACATAGTGCGCAGTGCCAGTTGATGTTTTTGCTTGTTTTTTACATCACAAAAAATCAATACCAAACGGAGTCCAAACACAGCGAAACTTTTTGGAGAATTTTTTTGGACCAAAAGACACACGATGGGCCAAGGAAGTACAAGACGGGAGCTCCGAGGGGAGCACAACCCACCTGGGCGTTCCTGGGGGCCCAGGCGTGCCCTGGTGAGTTGTGCCCTCCTCGGCCGCCTCCCTTACCGCCTGCTTGCAATATAAATACCCAGAAAATCCAAGAACCCTAGGGGAGTCGACGAAACACAATTCTAGCCGCCGCAAGTTCCAGAAACCACAAGTCCAATCTAGACACCATCATAGAGGGGTTCATCATCCTCATTGGTGCCTCTCCGATGATGCGTGAGTAGTTCATTGTAGACCTTCGAGTCTGTAGTTAGTAGCTAGATGGATTCCTCTCTCTCTCTTTTGATTCTCAATACAATGGTCTCTTGGAGATCTATTTGATGTAACTCTTTTTGAGGTGTGTTTCTTGGGATCCGATGAACTTTGAGTTTATGATCAGATCTATGTTTTTATCCATGAAAGTTATTTAGTCTCTTGATCTCTTATATGCATGATTACTTATAGCCTCGTATTTCTTCTTCGAATCTTTGGTTTAGTTAGGCCGGCTAGATCGATTTTCCTTGCCATGGGAAGAGGTGCTTTGTGATGGGTTCGATCTTACGGTGCTCAATCCCAGTGACAGAAGGGGACGTGACACATATGTATCGTTGCTTTTAAGGATAACAAGATGGGGTATATTCCTACATGAATAGATCTTGTCTACATCATGTCATCGTTCTTATTGCATTACTCCGTTTCTCCATGAACTTAATACACTAGATGCATGCTGGATAGCGGTCGATGTGTGGAGTAATAGTAGTAGATGCAGGCAAGAATCGGTCTACTAATCTTGGACGTGATGCCTATATAATGATTATTGCTTGGATATCGTCATAATTATGTGAAGTTCTATCAATTGCCCAACAGTAATTTGTTTACCCACCGTATGTTATTTTCTCGAGAGAAGCCACTAGTGAAATCTACGGCCCCCGGGTCTATTTTATAATCATATATTTTCAAATCTATATTGCTATTTGCCTTTTCTTTTATTTGCCACTTTTATTTTTAGATCTATATTATCAAAAACCCAAAAATACCTCGCTGAGCTTTATTTGCTTTTATCTGCATCTATCAATCTACCACAATTTTTATCCCGTCAACAAGCCAATTTCTAGCGCTGTTACACGAAAGGGATTGACAACCCCTTTAACACGTTGGGTTGCAAGTATTTGTTCTTTGTTGCAGGTACCGTTTTACATAGTGTTGCTTGATCTTCCTACTGGTGTGATAACCTTGGTTTCATAACTGAGGGAAATACCTACCAAAGTTGTGCTGCATCATCCCTTCCTCTTTGGGGAAATACCAACGTAGTTCAAGCAACATCAAGCAGCAACAAGCAATCCGCAGCGCGTGGGTGGAGCAGGCGGGGCACAAGCACCCGCGGGCGCGTGGCCGGGTGAGGTGCGGGCGCATCGGGAGCGCGACAAAGGGCGGATGGGCGCACGCGGGCGGGGCTAGCGGGGCGCAGCGAGCGGAGCCCGTCGACGGGACGACTACGGGGCACATGAAAGCAAAGGGGGCGTGTCAAAGGGGAGCTCGGGCTCACAGTGGTAAGGTGAGGCGCTCGGGAAAGCCGCGGTGCTCAGTTGTGGGAGCCGAACGACGACAGAGGGTAATGGCGTGGGTAGCATTGCGGGTGTTTCCCGGCCTCGATCCAGGGGTGTGGTAGGTAAAGAGGAGCACTGCCATCCTCTTGAACAAGTTGGTGCAGCTCGAGGTGGTCGGTGGACGCGGTGGTTCACGACGGCGTGCTCCGATGCGTCTCAGTGGAACTCCAGATCGAGAACACAGTCGAGGGGAAGGGAAAAGGGGGGAATTAAGGTTTCAGGAGAGGGAGAGAGACGACTGGGGTGGTTTGATCCACTCTGCAGTGCTGAAGTGGCGAGGGGGGCGGACGCACTGGCCATGGCGATCGGCCTTTCCTGGGTGTGGCAAGAGCTGGGGAAAGGCCTGCTAAAGTGGGCCGGGGCGCACTGTGCCGTTGCTAGGCCAAGTGCACAGTGTAAGTTTTTTCTTTTATTATTTTTATCTTCTATTTTGTATTTTTCTCTGTTTTACATTTAATTTCGCTACTAAATGATTTTAGTAAGTTGTGAAACTTGGCATATAAAATCTAGGCAACAAATTGAAGAGGCCCACAGAGTTTGAGGCCAATTGGAAAATATATATAATTAGGTTTATATTTAAATGGTTATTTTAACTTCTACTGGACCACTTATTAATTTTCTAGGAATTTATTTGTGGGCCAAATGATGTTTGTTTGTACATGATAATTCCTTGGTGGTTATTTGCAAGCTAACCAACATTTTTGTTTTATTGATTGAAGAAACAATAATTTGACTTGAAATTTGACTTTGAATTTGACTTGAGTTTTAATCAAGTGATAATTAGCTTAGTAAGGCATGGTGACATGGCATCATTAGGGTGTGGTTTCTGTAGCATGACACTAGGGGTGTTACATCCACCCAGTTGAAGCGTACGTAGTGTTGTCTGTCTGGTCGCGAACATGTACGTACGATGAACCGTGACCGAGTAAGTACTAGCACGAGTCATAGTAGAGCCCCCGGTGTAGCTGTTCAGGCATTCCCGTCTAAATCGTGTACACATACGTACAGCCACATGCCAAAAAATACGGCCATGTACGTACATACAGGCGGGATCTCGAACGCATACTCGCATATACGTACGGCCAGGGCTCGTGTACATGGAAAGACAACAGATGGCAGGAACAACGTCCTGTTCATCGGCAGCCGACCGGCTGGGTCAGAATGGAGAAACAACGTCGTGTTCATCGGGAGGCAACGGAATGCGTCATGTTCATCGGGAACCAACCGGCTTGGACGGAGCAGCCAAAACGGGGTCACGCATACCGCAAAATGGAGCTAGCGACCTTTTGTTCGACCGCGTACGGTCGAAACGGGATCATGTTCATCGAAAGGAGTCTGATGTGCCGCCAAACGGAGGAAACAGACTTCTTTTCTAGTGCCCACGGCTGAAATAATGTCCTGTTGATCGGGAGGTGTGTGGCGTACCGTAAAACAGGGGAAAACGACTTCTCTTCGATTGCCTATGGTCGAAACAGGGTCCTGTTCATATGGAGGGGTGTGTCGTACCATAAAACGGGACTCCATGGCCTACTGTTCTTCCACCGTCGACTTCCTCAGCCTCCACCAGCTACTGTTGATGCACCGTCGACTTTCTCCACCCTCCACCGGCTACTGTTCATCCATCCTCCACGGGGGCCTGTACATCCACTCCCAACCAGTTGGGGTGTGGCGGCCCCCTCTCGTGGTCCTGTTCATCCAGCGGCAACCGCCTACACGGCCCGGGTCCTGTTCATCCAACCCCCACTGGAAACTGTTCATCCACACCCAACCAACCGGCCGGACTCACCACATGTCTCGACTTGCTACGTATCGCGCGTGCGGCAGCAATGGGCACTGTTCATCAAGAGGCAACCCATCACCGGCTGGCTACGTCTCGCACGGGGGCTCGATCGGCTTCAGTAAGCAATAAATGGATCGATGGGTTCAGTTAGCAGTGAAGGGATCGATCGGGTTCAGTTAGTTGCGATGGAATCGATCGGCTTTAGTTAGCAGTGAAGGGATCGATCAGCTTAAGTACGTGGTGGGATCGATAGATCGATCGGGTTCAGTAAGCAAACACCTCGCACACACACGCGCGTAAGAAGGAAACACGCGAACCACACTGCATCGCTCGGCCCCGACCACCCATCGTTAACCGGAACTCCCCGAAATTTTCCTCGCCCTCACTTCTACCACGATTTTTTACGCCATGGACGACCCAAAGAATGTCATGCAGGTGGGTCTCCGGCCGGCTCAAGGAAGAAAACCCATTTTCTGTTATGATTTTTTGTCATAGAGGTAGGGGCCCACCACATCTATGATGATACATGTTTTTGTCACAATTATTGTCATAGCCATGACAGAAAAAGCTTTCGTTTGAGCCATAATGTTACGGATGTGTGTTTTTTTCGTAGTGGTGCTGGTAACGGCCGTTTATGGCCTCACTGTCATGCGCGGCGATGACATGGCCTGACTGGCGGGGCCGGAACATCAGAAAACGGTTTAAAATGTTAGCAACGGGCAATTGGGGTTTTTGAGACAGCCGACGCGAAAAATGGTAGATATCAGTCACAAACAAATTTTTGATAGTTTTTTAGAATCCTAACACGAAAAGTGATAGTTTTATGCTATTCACTCCCCCCTACCCAACTTAACTAGTAGACTTCTAAATTTTTTAGTTGGGCTTCTACAATAAGCTGGATAGGAGGCAGCTTATTCTAGAAGTCAACAAAAAACTTGCCCCTAGCAGATTATGGTTTGTTTAGTACTTCCTCCATTCCATGATGTAGTGCATATAGATTCTTTTGAAAAGTCAAATCTCACAAATTTGATCAAATTTGTCGAGAAAAACATTTACATATAAAATATCAAATATATATCATTAGATTAACTATAAGATGAAGTTTCATATTGTATATATATGGTATCGTGGATATAAATAGTTTTTCTATGCAAACTTGGTCAAAGTTTACAAGGTTTGACATTTCAAAAAAAACTAACACACTACATTACGAAACGGCGGAGTAACAGTTATGAAGATAAAACAGGTGTGGTATGTGGCTGTAACAGTACACCCTGTTTATGTGCATCTATATAGAATTATAGATCCAGCGGTTGTGATATACTTGTACAAATAATGAGATGGTGCGACAGATCGACGACATGATATTTTGCATTCTCGTTTATGTGCTGATTTTTTCGTGAGTTTCTTCTTTATGCTGAACTAATGTGCTGGTAAGATGAGTTGGGAGTTGGGACAAAAATATTATGTTCTGAAAAGAGAACATATTTCTCCGCTGTCATGTAGACGGCTGTCTTGCCACCCATGCATCAGCTGTCCAAGCTAGGTCTTGTCGTTCTAATCCTTTTTCAGTACAGGAGGAATACAATAGCAAAGCATCTTTTGAGATGACAATATTATCTTATCTTAACGTACACACCCAGTCCCAACTTATGCACATGCTCCAGTTGTACAGGGGTCCCACACTGCCATGTGGACAGCACAACTATTAAGGATGCTTCACCAGTGATCACTTGGTAAGAAAACTCAGTTATTGGTAATAATTTTTTAAGCCGTTATAGATAAGAGCTCGCAAAAATTAGAGTGCTATTCTCACAGATCAAAGTAGGTACTCTTGTCGACTGACATTTGTTTTTTATGTTGTTCTGGAAATAAAGGACGTTTGTCTGCAAAACGATAAACGATAAACGAAGTAATGGAAATTCACACGGACACGCAGGTCTATAACACACACCTGCTCAACCTTACCCGCAAAGTTGATGGATCTTGCACGATGGCACAACAATTATTAAGTTTTAGTTTATGAAACTTAATATTTTGTTGGTCACAACTTCTAAAACTTGTGATTTTTTCGATCGCTCATACCAAGTTTTAGAGTTGAACTTAAAGCTTATGATGTTGTCTGGTTTTGTCGATCGCTCATAGTAAGTTTCAGAAATTGAAAGCCCTCATCAACGGAAATACAAATATGAAAGCAAAACTTAATTTGGACTTTTGATTCAAAAATATGAAAGATTGAAAATCGAAAGCCAAAGGAAACAAGAGGGATGTGTGCTACAAATCCCCTCCCAACAAGTAAGTAGGTAAACAATTTCGAGCGGTTTTAGATTCGAGTGAAAAACTTAAGGGTTGTTTGCACTTTCTTTAGAGAAAGAATTTGCATCAACTTAAGACTACTCGGACATTATTTTATTTTTTCTTGTGGCATGAAACATTATTTAATCTAAACTCAAGTGGATTTCTTATCACATAGAATTTGAAAGGACATACCGTCGCAACTAGTACTGCAAATGAAAGGTGCAACTACTCTTGAGCCAATGGATTGGAACTTTAGTTTGATTACCGTCGCAACTACAACTTTAGAGCAAGTCTAGCAAAGTCGTCATATGCACAATCAACATGGTGTATATGGACTGCACTTTGCTCCATGTGCATTCGAAGGCCAGGCAGACGACGAGAAAACTTGGAATCATCATATTGCAGTCTTCATTTTTCTTTCTGTTTTCATGTTGAAACGCTTTGTTCTCTCCAATTTTATTAGTATAGCACAACAAGTAACACATGGATATAGTTTTTGACAATTTGCTTGAACCAAAATAGTTAAGAGGACAACATGTACAAATCACATGTTACCGCCAATGTGCATTGTCCCATTCTCCTTTGGTGTGTGCGCTCCTTCGAAGTTCTTGGAACGTACGATCATATCTCGCGCCTTCGTCCAAAAATCTCACGTCACCGGACCAATTTGGCTCAGATCCAACATGGTGAACCGATTATGCTCGATTAAGTCATCTCTCACGCGATCTCCTTAATTTGGAGCCTAAGCACCTCCATCTCTTATTGATTTTGGTGCCTACGTGCCTCCATCTCTACAGCATGTCGTGTGCTCTTGCATAACATCCCATCTAGCCACATTCTCTAGCTTTTCTGGCTTCCACTTCTCGGTGTACTTGTTTCTCGTTCTCATCAACTTATCGATCTTTTTTTCATCGCCTTCACATTTCCTTTACTCTTGAGTTTCTCCTTTCACCTCTTCCTTTCGTCAAGTAGACCCGTGCTAGATGGTGGAGCGGAACTTCTAGGCACATTTTCCCTTTGCTCTCCATCACCATCGTCATCTTCACCATCGTCCATCTTTGGAGAGGAATGGTTGCACTTCCCAGCTTTCCAACTTCCATCATAATTCCATGACTTTCACTTCTCGTGGCCTTCCAACAAGTTCCAGCAAGGACCAATGCCATATGATTTGCCCTTCGGTTTGGGTATTTGTCGATACCTCTCTTGGGCTAAGTTGTCTTAAAACAGACAAATGCTCAAATTGACGAGAATGCTTATAGTAGTGCAAATGTGGCAATAAAAAAGAAAATGAGATTACTTTGATATTGGTCAATGGTGACACCTCTATGAGGAGCGTGCTTCACTTAATCTAAACAATCCGTCCAACGGCTGCACATTCCCTGATCTCTTGTAAAAGTGGTTGGGTAATCCCCAAGTGTAAGGGTGAAGTAACTTAGCAATAAGTAGTTCCCTCAACTGAGAACCAAGGTTTATCAAACCAATATGAGTTCTTTCAGCAAACAAATTCACGGGTACATGCACATAAAACACATCACACTCTTGCCCCAGCGGGCCGAGCTACAATGTTAGGCCGGGGTCAATTCACCTCGGTGACCTTAGACTAAACCCTGTTATATACATACAACCCATGAAAGAAAGGATGCAGTGAAACAAAAAGACTGACCCAGTTCGACCCAACAACCTCCCGTAGCCCAAATAGCGCACAGGCCCAGTCCGACCCAACATCCTCACGTAGGCCGAATAACTCTGCTGGCCACTACCGATCGTGAAAAATAGATCGATCGTTGCTGGAGATCGAGCATTGGCCATTCTTGCACCGCTTAGATCGGTGTGTTTGTGGTACAACTCCAACACCTCAGAAAAATATAGATTTCTAGGAGGAAAAGGAAAAATTGACTAATGTGCGGATGTTCTAATGGCTGAAGCTTTAGCATTCAAATTGGGCCTAACACTCGTGCAAAGGGCGGGGTGTAATCGCATAATCATCAATTCAGACAACCTAGAGGTGATAGAGACTATGAAGGACGGAGGACAATCAGCGGGTGCGGCGGCGGCAATTTTTGAGGACTGCTTTCTCTATGCATGTTATTTTGTCATGACTAGATTCGAGCATTGTAATAGAGAGGCAAATAAAGTAGCTCATGAACTTGCTAGATTAGCTAGATTTTCTTTGACTTCAGACTATTTTAAGGAGCCTCTAAATGAAATTGTAATGATCCTCACGAACGATGTAACGGTTATCTCTAATGAATAAAGTTTCATTATTTCAAAAAAAAGCAGCCTCGCGTATTACTTGTAACGCGACTCTAGTGCTCCACGTAGCCCAAATAGATAGATCTCCTGGCTCGCTTGATCGATCACACCTCATGTAGCGAGTCACCCTTCGTTCTTTCTTACCAGGTCAACCCGACCCCTCTATTTTCCTGGAACCACCGCCGCCCTATACGCACTACAATATCCACTCCTCTCCTCTATAAGTAGTCAAGATTCGTTATGAAGATTCGATCCATAAGTGACACTAAAGCCGATTTATTCATATAATTCATATCCTGCTATTATCTAAAAATTATTTCCCCTATTATCTTAGGGTTTGTTTTATGTGTTGATTTTTTCTTATAATTTCTTAAAGGTCTCGGTGGATAATCTAATAAAGTGGATTACGTGAATCTAAATTAGGCATCAAGTCACATCCTATCATAATGAATTTTACCTTTTGAAGATAAAATATCGTGGAGGTGAAGAAAAATAGAGAGGTAACTATTTTGTAATCGGAGCCTATTTTGTTAGGATACATTGGCAGCTATGATGTCTTATTTTATCTGAGGCTACTAAAAACATTATAAACATGTTACTTAATAAGAGTTGCACATTTTTAGCCATATATTATCGTTGTTTGTTTTTGAGGTCATACATTAGTACTACTTCTTCGTGTTGGCCCTGGCGACCTTTTATTCTGGCTTTGCCCCTGTCTTGCCTCTAATGTTTCAAGAAGGTTAGCAAGCTTCTTATCCTACTAGTTACAAAGGTAAATTGCATGGTACGTTAGGAATTTATAGATAGATCAAATGAAATGGCACATCAAAGAATAATATTTTTGTAGATTTTTCAATAATGGAAAATAGAACCCAGGTGGCATAGGTTCTCTAGTGACGTCTCTCTAAGCAGATAAGTGTAGTGTGGCGAACAAATTACAGTTGGGCAGCTCTTAAGTTACAATATTTATATTTCTGACTATGATCATTCATGGCATAATCTTATATAAGCATTATGCCTGTGATATGTAGACCGTTATTCAACTGCATCTACAGCTAATACTCCACCCCAGGACATCTATCCAATATGCATCTCAAAGTATTAAGTTCATGATAAATAGAGCATTGCACTAAGCATGATGACATAATATAGACAATAAAACTACCATCTAAGTGTGATAAAGAACCCGTCATTTTGTCCTTAATGACAACAATAGAATACGTGTCCGTTCCCTTCCTGGCATTGGGAGAGATCACCTCAAGATTGAACCCACTACCATGCAGAACTCCATTTGAAGAACCACCTATCAATCTTGGCTAGAGACGGCAAGAATACATGGCTACTTAATTATGCAGCAAAAAAACTTCAAAAGATTCGATATAATTCAATGAACAATTTGATCATAAAGTGAAAATTCATCATATCCCAACAAACACAACCATCAATTGCATTATATGGATCCCAATCATCCGAGGCTGCTATCTAGTTATTGCTATGCACACTAAGATCCTAAGGAAACTACTCACACATGACCATGGAGGTGACAAAGTTGATAAAGATGGCTCCGTACATGGATTTCCCTCTGGTAGGGTGCCGAAACAAGCCTTCAAATTGGATCTCTGCAAAGTAGGAACTTGAGACAACGAAAATAATCACGAAAAAATGGTACCGTGGGTTTCTCGATATTTAGGATTTATAGGCAAAAGAACGGGTGTAAGACTATGCCCATGGGGCCCACACGGCCTAGTCATGTGGGAGCTCCTGGCCACATGGGCCTCCCGGGTGGGCCCCGGGCAGCTCCCGAGAGTTTCTGGAACATTCGTGACATGAAAAAAATCATATTGAATTCCCGGGGTTTTTGACCTCCGTACATATGGATTTTTTAAAAAGTAAAAAGCATGCAGAAAACATCAACTGACTCTGGGCACTAAATTTAATAGCTTATTCCAAAAATAATAATAAAATTGTGATAAAAAGTATACAAAAGTGATATTATAATTGCATGAAACAATCTAAAATTATAGATACGTTTGAGACGTATCACGCATCTCTTGAATCATCCGGCATCGATTTGTGAGAGATTTGAAGGTAAGATCCATTCTCTGCCAATGATGATGTTTGAAACATTCCTTGATGCACTTTCACTCCTTTGAGCTCGGATTTATCTTTCCTGATAACCGCATCTAGAGATACATCTTCCCATGCCAAGACAATCGCAATATGATCGTTAGCCTTAAAGTTAGTTCCCCAAAATGTTTCTTCCTCGACAATCCATGGCCTCCCACTACTAGGGAAAACCCTAGCAGTAGCGCGGGTTTAACGCCTAGCAGTAGCGTTGGTGCCCGCGCTACTGCTATGGCTCTACAACTAACGTTTAGCAGTAGCATGTGTCACCCACCTCTACTACTATCCGAGTTTAGCAGTAGCGCGTTTTGGAGAACCTCGCTACTGCTAAAAGCTGCAGCGCGCCTGTTTACCATGCGCTGCTGCTAAGGAACCATTGCTGCTACACACATACCCCGCGGTACTGTTATTATTTTCTGCATTTTTTATGCAACGTATTTACTCTGTTTTTGTATTGGTTTTATACAATAGTCTTATCATATCATACACACAGTAGTGTCATCATATCATACACATACAAATAGTCTCATCAAATCATGTCATCATCAAATGATGCCTCTCATCATCATCGATGTCAAAATAGCGATACAATTTATGATATGTCTCGAATACATGTAACTACATTGTCATCCCATACACATGTTTCATCATCCATCTATACCATGGTATAGAAGAGAAGAGTTATCACTATGAGCAAGAGTGAAATTATGCAGTACATGATGTGCTGATTCGTATTCCTCTCTCGTGCTAGCGTGAACCTCAAGTAACTAGCTGATACGTCTCCAACGTATCTATAAATTTTATTTTTGCATGTTATTATAGTATCAATCTTGGATGTTTTATATACATTTACAAGCAACTTCATATCAGTTTTTGGAACTAACCTATTAACTTGGTGCACGGTGCCAGTTGCTATTTTCTGCATATTTTTGGCTTTTCAGGAAGTTAATATCAAATGAAGTCAAAACAGAGAAAAACTTTGGATTAATTTTTTCTGGACTAGAAGAGACCCTAGAAGGTTCGGGAGGAGGGAAGAGGAGTGATGACCCACAAGTATAGGGGATCTATCATAGTCCTTTCGATAAGTAAGAGTGTCGAACCCAACGAGGAGCGGAAGAAAATGACAAGCAGTTTTCAGTAAGGTATTCTCTGCAAGCACTGAAATTATCGGTAATAGATAGTTTGTGATAAGGTAATTCGTAACGGGTAACAAGTAACAAAAGTAAACAAGGTGCAGCAAGGTGGGCCAATCCTTTTTGTAGAAAAGGACAAGCCTGGACAAACTCTTATATAAAGGAAAGCGCTCCCGAGGACACATGGGAATTACCGTCAAGCTAGTTTTGATCATGCTCATATGATTCGGGTTTGTTTGAAAGAAGAATTAAGGTAAACCTAACCATAGCATGAAACATATGGATCCAAATCAGCCCCTTACGAAGCAAAGCATGAACTAGGGTTTAAGCTTCTGTCACTCTAGCAACCCATCATCTACTTATTACATCCCAATGCCTTCCCCTAGGCCCAAACAATGGTGAAGTGTCATGTAGTCGACGTTCACATGACACCACTAGAGGAAAGACAACATACATCTCATCGAAATATCGAACGGATACCAAATTCACATGACTACTTATAACAAGACTTCTCCCATGTCCTCAGGAACAAACGTAACTACTCAAAAATCATATTCATGTTCATAATCAGATGGGTATCAATATGCATAAAGGATCTGAACATATAATATTCCACCGAATAAACCAACTAGCATCAACTACGAGGAGTAATCAACACTACTAGCAACCCACAGGTACCAATCTGAGGTTTTGAGACAAAGATGGATACAAGAGATGAACTAGGGTTTGAGAGGAGATGGTGCTGGTGAAGATGTTGATAGAGATAACCCCCTCCCGATGAGAGGATTGATGGTGATGACGACGGTGACGATTTCCCCCTCCCGCAGGGGTGTTCCCCCGGCAGAACAGCTCCGCCGGAGCCCTAGATTGCTTCCGCCCAGGTTCCGCCTCGAGACGGCGGCGCTTCGTCCCGAAAGCTTCCTCATGATTTTTTTTCCAGGGCAAAAGACACCTTATACCAGAAGATGGGCATTGGGGGGCTGCCAGGTGGCCCACGAGGCAGGGGGCGCGCCTAGGGGGTAGGGCGCGCCCTCCACCCTCGTGGACGGTGGGTGCCCCCCTCTGGTGCTTTCTTCGCCCAATATTTTTAATATATTCCAAAACTGACTTTCGTGGAGTTTCAGGACTTTTGGAGTTGTGCAGAATAGGTCTCTAGTATTTACTCCTTTTCCAGCCTAGAATTCCAGATGTCGGCATTCTCCCTCTTCATGTAAACCTTGTAAAATAAGAGAGAAAAGGCATAAGTATTGTGACATAATGTGTAATAACAGCCCATAATGCAATAAATATCGATATAAAAGAATGATGCAAAATGGACATATCAAGGAGCCCAATCTTAGACCTCGCTTGTCCTCAAGTGGAAGCCGATATCAAAAAATATGTCCACATGTTTAGAGATAGAGGTGTCGATAAAATAAAATACGGACATGAGGGCATCATGATCATTCTTAGAATAGCAACATATATATATATATATATATATATATATATATATATATATATATATATATATATATATATATATATATATTCATATGGTTTCTTATGTTGAAGTACCGATCTATTCACAATGTAAAGTATGAATTAGAAACTTCATTGAAGAACTAGCAAACTATAATCTCAGTCATTGAAGCAATTGCAATTTATCATAACATCGGAAAGAGTCAATATAAGAGCTTTTCAGCAAGTCCACATACTCAACTATCATTTAGTATTTCACAATTGCTAACACTCACGCAATACTTATGGGTATGAAGTTTCAATCGGACACAGAGAAAGATAGGGGCTTATAGTTTTGCCTCCAGACCTTTTACCTCAAGGGTAACGTCAACAATAATGCTTTATGAAAACCCACATCCAATTGGATATATATATATATATATATATATATATATATATATATATATATATATATATATCAGGATCTTTCCAACACATAGTGCTTTGCCAAAGGATAAAGTGTAAAAAGGAAAGGTGAAGATCACCATGACTCTTGTATAAGGTATAAGACAAAAATAAAAGATAGGCCCTTCGCAGAGGGAGGCAGAGGTTGTCATGTGCTTTTATGGTTGGATGCACAAAATCTTAATGCAAAAGAACGTCACTTTATATTGCCACTTGTGATAGGAACCTTTATTATGCAGTCCGTCGCTTTTATTTCTTCCATATCACAAGCTCGTATAAATCTTATTTTCTCCACACTAATAGATCATACATATTTAGAGAGAAATTTTTATTGCTTGCAACAATGACAACTTACTTGAAGGATCTTAGTCAATCCATAGGTAGATATGGTGGACTCTCATGGCAAAACTGGGTTTAAGGATATTTGGAAGCACAAGTAGTATCTCTACTTGGTGCAAAGAATTTGGCTAGCATGAGGGGGAAAGGCAAGATCAACATGTTGGATGATCCATGACAATATAATTTATTTTGGATATAAGAAAACATAACCCATTACCTTGTCTTCCTTGTCCAACATCAACTTTTTAGCATGTCATATTTTAATGGGTGCTCACAATCATAAAAGATGTCCAAGATAGTATATTTATATGTGAAAACCTCTCTTTCTTTATTACTTCCTGTTAATTGCAACGATGGCCAAAACTATGTTTGTCAACTCTCAACAACGTTTATTCATTATACTCTTTATATGTGAAGTCATTACTCCCATAAGATCAATATGATCTCTTTATTTCTTTTTATTCTTTCTGCTCCCTTTTTTTTCTTTTATTCCCTCAAGATCATAGCAAGATAACCAAGCCCATGACTCAATACTAATATTTATTATATATATAGCTCACAGACTCAATTACATAGATAAGGATCAACACAAAAACTCAAAGCTAGATCATACTAAACTTTATTCTAGTAGATCAAGATATAACCAAAAGGATCGAACTAAGAAAAATGGTAAAGATAGAAGTGTGATGGTGATACGATACCGGGGCACCTCCCCCAAGCTTGGCAGTTGCCAAGGGGAGTGCCCATACCCATGTGTTTATGTCTCTTTCTTCAGAGGTGGTGATGATGGAGTTGTTGAGGATATGGGCTTGTCGTCCATCTTACAAGGCATAGGCTCACCATCATAGAAAGATGATCGAGTCTACGGGATCCTCAAATCTGCAGCCAAACTCATCCTCTTGAATATATATTCATACTCACGGTTTTGGTTTTGCAGGTCATAGATCTGGGCTTGGAGGTGCTCGATTTTCTCGTGAAGCTTGAAGATGGTGTCCCCAATGTTCTAGGCATCCAGCTTGTGGTTGTTGGTGAACTCCGCGATCATCATGTAGTTGGCGTTGAGTCCGCATTCCACCATCCCCTGGCACTTGAAAACTTGTTGCTCCATTGCTTCGAGTCTTGTCTCCACGTTTCCGGTCCTCCTTGGTCCCTCAACATCGCGGATGTGCAGCACCCCCTCACACATCTCAATGGTTTGAGGGTGTTGCAGCACCTCTGCGACTTAGGGGTTGATGACCTTCTCGAAAAATTTGTCCTTGGGGGCACCTGAAGACGTCATGGTAATCTAGATCTGTTAGAAAAACAGCTCGAAACAAAAGCAGAGGATTGTGTCGTGGTACCGTGGTCAAAACCTTTGGTAGATTATATAATGAATTTTTACCGACCAAAAGAAGTATCGTGCAAGAAAACGGAGTCCGGAGGGCACACGAGGCGCCCACGAGGCAGGGGGCGCGCCCAGGGGGGGTAGGGCGCGCCCTCCACCCTCGTGGATGCCTCGTGTCCCTTTCGGACTACTTCTTATTTTTTCTATTTTCTTAAATAATCCAAAACGGAGAAAAATTGCAATTACAACTGTTTTGGAGTCGGTTTACTTACTGTATCACATACCTATTCTTTTTGGAGTCTGAAACGTTCTGGAAAGTGCCCCTTATGTACTCCTCCGGGGTTACGGTGTCAATAACATTGGTTTCAACATTTATAGGATTACCTGAGATATAATGTTTGATTCTTTGACCGTTCACCACCTTCGGATTTGTGCCTTCGAAGTTGTTGATTTTTATGGCACCGGAACGATAGACATCCTCGATAACATAAGGACCTTCCCATTTAGAAAGGAGTTTTCCTGCAAATAATCTTAAATGAGAGTTGTATAGCAGAACATAATCACCTACATTAAACTCACACTTTTGTATCCTTTTCTCATGTCATCTTTTAAGTTTTTCTTTAAACAGTTTGGCATTCTCATAGGCCTGGGCTCTCCACTCATCAAGCGAGCTAATGTCAAATAGTCTCTTCTCACCGGCAAGTTTGAAATCATAATTGAGCTCTTTAATGGCCCGATATGCCTTATGTTCTAGTTCAAGAGGTAAGTGACATGCTTTTCCATAAACCATTTTATACGGAGACATACCCATAGGATTTTTATATGCGGCTCTATAGGCCCATAATGCATCATCAAGTTTCTTGGACCAATTATTTCTAGATCTATTAATAGTCTTTTGCGAAATTAATTTAATCTCCCTATTGCTCAGTTCTACTTGACCACTAGACTGTGGGTGATATGGAGATGCAATTCTATGATTAACATCATACTTAGCAAGCATTTTACGAAAAGCCCCATGAATAAAATGTGAACCTCCATCAGTCATTAAGTATCTAGGGACTCCAAACCTCAGAAAAATAACTTCTGTAAGCATCTTAATAGAGGTGTTATGATAAGAACTACTAGTTGGGATAGCATCTACCCACTTAGTAACATAATCAACAGCAACTAAAATATGTGTATACCCATTAGAGGAAGGAAACGGTCCCATATAATCAAAGCCCCAAACTCAAATGGTTCAATAACAAGTGAATAATTCATGGGAATTTCTTGACGTCTACTAATATTACCAATTCTTTAACATTCATCACAAGACAAGACAAACTTACGGGCATCTTTGAAAAGTGTAGGCCAATAAAAACCGGATTGCAATATCTTATGTGCAGTTCTATCTCCAGCGTGGTGTCCTCCATAAGCCTCGGAGTGACACTTGCGTAGGATCTGTTCCTGTTCATGCTCAGGCACACAACGTCTAATAACACCATCTACTCCTTCTTTATAAAGGTGTGGGTCATCCCAGAATTATGTCTTAAATCATAGAGAAACTTTTTCTTTTGCTGGTATGTGAAACGAGGTGGTATAAATTTAGCAACAATTTAATTAGCGTAATCAGCATACCATGGAGCAGTACGAGAAGCATTTATGACAACTAATTGTTCATCAGGAAAACTATCATCAATAGGGAGTGGGTCATCAAGAGCATTTCCTAACCTAGACAAGTTGTCTGCAACGGGGTTCTCAGCTCCCTTCCTATCAATAATATGCAAATCAAATTCTTGTAGCAAGAGAACCCATCTAATAAGTCTAGGTTTAGCATCTTTCTTTTCCATAAGTGTAGCGACCCGACCCAAAATCGGTCAAGTCTCTGTGTAGCTGTACCATCCCAAGATCATGCTGGCACACACAGTACATTGATGAAATAATCAAAGTTCAATCACACCTGAAATTATTACACGATTCTCATATCGAGTCTTTATTACAATAGAATAAATTCGGCCGAAGGCCAACTCATGAGAAATAAACTAAATAAAGCTGCGGAAGCGTAGACGAAATAGCTAGTCCATCCGACTCCATAGGGCAATCGCCAAGCGTGGATCGTAGCCTCACTCCTAGTCGGAATACTCCTCTGCAACATAAGACGTTGCAGCCGTGTAGGTCAGCATTTTGAATATGCCGGCAAGTCATGAAGAGAGAATAACAATAAAAATTACTAACACTATATGCAATTTGGCTGTGGGGCTCTAAGTTTCATTGTTTTGCGAAAAAGCCAGTTTTTCCCTACAACAATGGACTTGTTTGCAAATACTACAAAATGTCGGTAGTTATTGAGATGGTTCCGCCAACCAATGTCTCATTCCCAATTATTAAATAACCCCCCTCAATTAATTTATAAATTTTGGTGTTGAGATATCCGAAATACTCCAAGTTCCAGAGGCTCAAATTGTCCGTAACCGGGGACACGGCTAACCGATTAGATCTTCACTCTGCAGAGGTTTGCGCACTTTACCCGCAAGATTCGTTCCCTCCTTTAAGTCTTCGTACTTCATGGTGTTTGAAGGCGGACGAGCGAAACAGGGTCTTCGAAGAGTTCCTCAGCCCTTGCGGTACCCATCCAATCCTACCATTCTTCTACATCTCGTAGCACCGTCCGGCCAGAGTCACACCTAGGGTTGACCAAGCGAGCCCATAATGGCTTGCGGCTGCACAGGTAAGCTTCCGGTCAATGAGGTATACATCCGTCTCTTCGTGGCTGGGTGAAGCTTTCGCAAGATGTCATGGCGCTTCTCCATGCATCCCGGCCAACCACTAGTTTTCTCCAGGTGCCCGTCAACCGTCCTCCACCCAAGAGTGAATTTTGAAGTCCATCTTGAGCTTGAAGTCATGGGGTTGTCATCATCTTGACTCTCACATCTCCTTATGATTCACTCAACCATCCCGATCTCTGAGCATAGCAAAATAAACTACTTCGTCCCGGGCAATGGTAACAAGGGGAATTGGGTTCATCCTACCTCATGATACTACTCAAGAACATAACTTAAAAATTCTCCTACTGCATGCATGGTGGGGAGGTATAATTCTAATGCAATAAAATCATAGGTATTGTAAAAGTAAACATGGTCAAATGACTTGCCTTGCTGATGATCTTCGAAAGCTAGGGACTCGTGGTAGCAAGCTTCGCACTCCGGAAATTCTACCGAGGCAAACAATAATCATATAAGGATAAGAACATACAATCACTTAACATAATAGCATGCTAACATAAAACACACAAAACAACCGGACCAAAAACCCAAAGAAAACTCGAAGAAATCCAAATCAATGTTTTCACCACATCAAACAACAACCAAGAAATAGTTTTACACAACCAAATGTTTCTTAACAGAACTTAAGCATGGGTTTTTGCTAACTAACAAAAGAGAAAACATCATGCAACTAGGAGCAAAAAGAATCACATTAAAAGCTATTATAGAACTCCTATTATGCCTATAACAATCCTAGCAAGGAAAAATAAAATAAAAACTTTATTTATTGTAAATAAAAGTTCATGTTCTAAAGTTACAGAAACTAACCTAAAATAAACTATCACATAGGAAAAATAAAATTATTTGCTAAATAAAACAATAGGAAAACAGTAGCTAGTTAAATAAATAAGAACCACATGATTTTGATTAAAACTATTTTTTATTAAATCTAAAATGCCCAAATAAATTCCTACGGTTAGGCATGGTCAAAACAAAGTAGTGACAAAATAATCACTAAAATAAAATAATCCTAACTCATTTTATAGCAGAATTACTAATCTGTCTAAAACTAAAATAAAGCAATTTCTAATAATTTTAACATGACTAAACATATTTTCTACAGAAACTACAACAAATTTGCAAACCAACAAAAAAAGAATCAATTAAAAATATTAAGTAACCTAAAAGATATGGATTTTACAAAACTGAAACTATTCTGTTAAAAACAGAAACGAAAAAATTAACTAAAAGAAAACTGGCGCTAATGGGCCTATCTAACGCATCGGGCGTCAAATAACTAAAATGCGCCCGAGGAAATAAACCGAGTCGGGCCGGTCCAACTAACCACTAACTAAACCGGAATAAACCGTAACTAAACCGGTTTCTATTAAAACTAACCGTACCCCTTCGTAGATCTAATCTAGACCCTACGTTTTAGATCGGACGGTGGGAGTTCGGTGACTCACCTTGAGTGGCGGCGGCGGCGACGGTCGGCGGCGGCTCGAGGCGGCGATGGTGCGGGGCTACGGTGGTCCGGGCGACGGCGGAGGTGTCCGTGGTCGGCGGAGCGAGGGCTCGGTGGTGGACTCGGTGGAGCTCGGGGGTTGGAGGTGGGGGTGGTAGCAATGGCAATGGGTGGCGTCGGGCTCGGCACGGATTCGGCGAGGAGAGGGTGAGCGAGGGGAGGTGGGGAGCAGGTCGAGGGGGTATATATAGGGGCGGCTTGGGCGAGGCGGATCGGGGAGGATCCGGGATCTTGGGATCCGGCGACGGCGGCGGCCTTGGTTTAGCTTGGGCAAGGAAGAAGAACGGTGGGGTCGGCGTGTCGGTGAGAGAGGAAGGGGTGGCGACAGGCGACCGAGGGGAGGGTTTTTGGTGGCTGGCTCGGGCGTGGGCGGCTCCGTGGGTGGGCGGTTGGCTGGCCTGGCCATTGGCTGGGCTGAGCCTGGCTCATTGGCTGGCTGCTCTTTGGTGGGCCGCCTCGGCTAGGCTGGCTGGGTTGGGTTGGGCGGCTGGCGCTGGGGTTTTTTTTTTCCTTTTTTGAATTAGAGAGAGAGAGAGAGAGAGAATAAAATATATATATTTTATATAGGACATATATATATATCAAAATGATCAGGGAATATTCCTATAATTTGAACATTTTCGAGGCAAAACTCAAACTTTTAAAATAACATTTTCAAAATCCCAAATAAAAATCAAATTTGAATTCAAAATTTTTGGCAAGGTTTTCATCGACATATTTGGAGTGTCATGTTTACTCCTCTCATACTTTTCTCAAGTATTTGTCGGGCATTGATTTGAAATAAATTTCAAGCCGCCAATTCAAATTCAAATTCCAACAACTCAAAATCTTACGAAACTTCAAATGTCACTCAAATTCAAACAATATGCATAGATGCTTATCTATAATTGTAAAACATTCCAAATGGGAAATTTGGGATGTTACAAACCTACCACCTTAAGATGAATCTAGCCCTCGAGATTGGGTTAACTAACAAATAGGTGCGGGTGGTCTCGGCGGAGGTCTTCTTCTCGCTCCCGGTGGCTTCCTCCTCGGAGTGATGACTCCATGACACCTTGCAAAACTTGATGATCTTCTTGCGGGTGACTCTGTTCGCAGATCTCGAGAATTCAGACGGGTTTCTCCTCATAAGTCAGATCACCGTCGAGCTGTATGGCCTCTAGGGGCTTTGTGTCTCTCAACGGAATATCGGCCATGTCGGCATGGCATTTCTTGGTGAGAAACATGGAAGACATCATGAACTCCGGACAATCCTTCCGCAATTCCAACTTGTAAGCAACTTCTCCTCGGCGTTCGAGGATTTTGTAGGGCCAATGAACCGGGTGCTAACTTTCCTTTAACACGAACCTCTTGATTCCACGAAGTGAGGACACACGAAGATATGCCGGTCTCCGCTTCGTAAGTTACTTCCTTGCGTTCTTGTCGGCATAACTCTTACGCCTCGACTAAGCTACCTTGGGTCTATCTCGAATCAGTTTGACTTTCTCTTCGTAATCTCGATAAGATCGGGACCGAAAAGTTTTGATCTCAACACCATCCCACACAATGGTGTTCGCACCTCCTTCCGTATAGAGCTTGAAAGGGCCATCTTGAGGTGGTGCGATAACTGTTATTGTACGAGAATTCTGCGTATGGCAAATTATCATCCCAGCTAGACCCATAGTCTAGCGCACAAGCTCTCAACATGTCCTCCGGGATCTGGTTGACTCTCTCGGTTTGTCCATCATCGTGGATGAAAAGTTGTCTTGAACTCCAGCCTCGTACCCAAAGTTTCATGCAACTGATTCCAAAACTTTGAGGTAAATTGTGTTCCTCTATCGACACGATACTCCTCGGAACTCCATGCAGACATCGATCCTGGTCATGTATATCTTGGCTAACTTAAGCGCTGGTATAGGTAGTCTTCACGGGAAAGAAATGAGCTACCTTGGTCAATCGATCAACCACTACCGGATGGAATCATAACCTGAGCAGGTCTGGGTAATCTGTGATAAACTCCATTCCAAGTTTTCCCATTTCCACTCGGGAATCGGCAAAGGTTGAAGTAACCCTGCTGGCTTCGATGTTCGCCTTTACTCGTTGGCAAACATCGCATCTGCTACGTACTCGGCAATATCCTTCTTCATACACATCCACGAAACTTTCCTTCAAATCCAGATACATCTTGGTGTTACGGGGTGAATCGAGTACGGTGAATCATGAGCCTCTGAAGAATTAGCTTCACGAGTTCGGGATCATTGGGTACATAAATCGATCCTCGAACCATATAGCTCCGTATTCATCCTTACGAAACCCTTTAGCTTTTCCGTCATTCATCCTTTTCTTTATCTCATCAATTTCCTTGTCCGACTTACGGGCTTCACGAATTCTTTCGGCCAAAGTGGACTGAACTTCGAGTTGCAACATATCCTCTGGAACTATCTCGATCGGAGATCTACGAGGTCATCGACTAACTCTGGGGTAATCCTCCGCTATAAGAGTATTCACATAACTCTTACGGCTCAAAGCATCTGCTACAACATTAGCCTTTCTGGGTGGTAATGCAATCTCATGTCATAGTCCTTGATTAACTCCAGCCATCTCCTCTGCTGAGGTTCAACTCTTTCGTGTGAAAATATACTTCAAGCTCTTATGATCTGTGTAAACATCACAGCGGTTTCCGATAAGGAAATGTCTCAGTCTTGAGTGCATGCACTCTGACTGCTAACTCCAAATCATGTGTGGCATAATTCATCTCGTGTGGTCGTAGCTATGCGGAGGTATAAGCTACAACTTTTCCTTCTGCATGAGTACTCCTCCGAGTCCACAGCGAGAACCGTCACAATATACTGGTAATCCTTGTGTATGTCAAGCAAAATCAGATCTTGGGCTGTAACCAAGCGTTTCTTCAATTCACGGAAAGTGGCTTCACAATCCTCGGTCCAAATGTACTTGGCATCCTTCTTCAACAACTCAGTCATGGGCTTGGCAATCTTGAGAAATTCTCAATAAACCTCCGATAATATCCTGCGAGTCCGAGAAAACTGCGGATCTCCTTGGTCGAGGTGGGCGGCGCCAATCGGTGGTGATACAACCTTGGCGGGTCAAGCTGCTATTCCTTCTCCTGAAATAACATGTCCGAGGAATCCGACTTCCTTCAGCCAAAATTCACATTCTTGAACTTGGCATACTGGCGATGTTCTCGGAGTTTCTCGAACTAGGCGCAAATGTTCCTTATGCTTCCTCGCTCTTGGAGAAAATCAGTATGTCATCGATGAACACCACGACAAACTTGTCCAGATATTCCATAAATACCTTGTTCATCAAATTCATGAAGTATGCAGGGCATTAGTCAATCAAATGACATGACGGTATACTCATATAAACCATACAGTGGTGAATCTGTTGTAGGTATATCCTTTTCACGGATCTTCAATCGATGATACCACGATCGAAGATCGATCTTGGAGAATACCTTGGCTCCAACTAGCTGATCAAATAGATCATTAATCATCGGCAGAGAGGTACTTGTTCTTGATGGTCACGTCGTTCAACGAACGATAATCCTAACCATTCTCGTGGTTCCATCCTTCTTCTCTACCAAAGAACTAGGGCTCCCCAAGGTGACGAGCTTGGCGAATATATCCCTTCTCCAATAGTTCATTAATTTGATTCTTGATCTCTTTCAAATCGTTCGGGGCATCCGATAGGCTCTCTTGGATATTGGGGCTGTGCGGGCAATAACTCAATCAGAAATTCAATGTCTCGTCCGGTGGCATTCTTGGTAATTCCTCAGGAAACACATCGGAAAATCTTGCACTCTGGCACTTCCTCTGAACAACTCCGTGAGGGAATTCACTGATTCTTCATCGGATACGTGCGGATACATACTTGATCCTCTTACGCTCCGGGGTGGTGAGTAGAATCGACTTGCGGCACAGATCTATGTTTCCTTCAAACTTCGTCAACCAATCCATGCCTAGAATCACATCCAAGGTGCGGGTTTCCAATACTATGAGGTCTGCGGGAAATTTATGGTTTCCGATGTTGAGGTTGCATGACAACCTAAGCCTGCCATCATTTCTCCTCTGCGGGCCCGGCGTGAAGAGGGCTTCTAAGGGTTCTAGTGGGCAACCCGTACTTTTCCACAACTACCCTTGATATAAATGAATCGTTGCACCGAATCAAAGAGTACCAATCTGGATGTGAATTTAATAAAACTTACCAACCACGATTATCGGCTGATCATAGGCGTCCTCCACGTCAATGTGGTTCACCCGAGCACGAGGAAAAGGGTTGGGCTTCTTTGCTGAGCTTCCATTGCCGTTTCCATTCCTCTGCTTGGCCTCCGGGCGGTCGATGGCATAGTGCCCTGTTTTACGGCACTTGAAGCAGTGATGTGACTCAGATCTTTTTCGAGCCGGGCGGGGCGATGCTGGTTGCCATTGCCGTTTCCATTGCCTGCCTTGTTGTCCTGGTTGCGGTTGTTCCCATTTCCTCCATGGTTATGTCCTCCATGGGTGTGATGGGTATGCCCTCCAGTATGGGGCATAACGGGCTTCTGCTGAGCTCCAGAGTTGTACTTCCCTGGCCATACTTCCGCTTGCGCTATCAATCTGCTGTTGTTTGCCTTCAAGTATGGTGGCCTTGTTACCAGCTCCTGGTAGTTGTTGAAGGTAGCCACCATAAGCTGCATTCCCAATTCGTCATTGAGTCCCTCGAGAAACTTTTCCTGCTTTGCGGCATCTGTGGCCACATCATCCGGGGCATAGCGAGCTAACTTGCTGAACTCATCCACGTCTTGCCTTGCAGATGCGGTTCCCTTGGCGTAAGTTGCGGAACTCACGCTTCTTCGGACTCATGGCTCCGGTGATACATGGCGGTGCGGAAAGCTTCTTGGAACTGATCCCACGTGATGGTGGCGATGGGATAAGTGGCGATGTAGTTCTCCCACCAATAGGCTGCAGGTCCATCAAGTTGATGTGCGGCAAAGCGCACCTTCTCTCGCATCTGTGCATCCAGCGGTGGCTAACTCCTTCCGACCTTGCAGAGCCAATCGCCGGCCACAATCAGCTCGGTCTGCTAGAGAACACTGGCGGATTCAGCCTTAGGAAGCGGGTCAAGTTGTCAGCAGGGGTGGTGGCGGTGGATTGTTGTTGTTGTTGTTGTTGTTGTTACAGTTCGGATGAGCATCGCATGAGGGCATTCTGCTGCTGGATCAGTGGGTGAGCTCCGCGGAAAGTTGAGACCGGGTCACGTCTCGGAGGCATCTGGTGTTTTGGAGTGGATGAGAAAATTAGAATTGAACAAGGGTCTAATGAGAAAATATCACTACCCGTATGAATGCACAATCATAATCACACCAATCATTTATTCAATCAACTCAAACATGGTTCAATCTCGGATTACAATTTCACGACTAATCGAAAATAACGGCCTAACTGATCGACGGAAAAAATAAAATAACATGGCGGTCGACTAAATGTCTTCATCAATTATCCTCGCGTCCTCAGTGCGGCGTCCTCCGGTGTGGCGCCTCCTCGATCTGGCGCCTCCTCTTGCGGCTTTCTTGGTGGAGCTCTCTTCATAATCTGATCATTGCTCACGAGGGTCCGTCATCTCCTCTCGAAAAAGGTCTTCTCCCAAGTCCATCTTCTCCTCTAATGCGGCAACATCCATCTTCACTTGTCGACTCTCTCCATGAAATCCTTGATTTCTTCTTCATGGTCAAGGAAGTCTGCGTGTGCTTTCTCCTCCGGTTCAGTTCACGGAACAACAGCCTCTGTGTACCTTGAGTTCTGGCGAGTGCGGATCTCCCGTTTCTGAGGAGACACTCCAAGTCTTGGACATATGAGAGAATGGAGTCGTCCTCCACAGTGCGGATGATATCTCCATTCCTAGCTCTGCGAGAAATCATGGCGAGTCGATGGGTCGATCTCGCCCCTGTACTCTTCTCCGAGATGTCCAAGTGCACGATAAATCGCCATGTCTCTTCCGAGGATCCAATTGAAATCGGTAAACTCAAAGTCAATGGGCTCTGAATGTCCTCCGAAGGTCCTCCCTGGAATGTGCACCTCAATCTGAGCGGGTATCCGTCGGAAGTGCATTGGTAGGCTTCCGGTGATTGAGGGCGAGCAATCTTCAGCTTCTTCACGATCTGAACCAGCTTCTTGCCGAGAGGCATCGTCTCATCTGGTGGCAAAACTCCGTAGCAGAACTGGGGTGAACTCGTGACCATCTAGAATGTTGAAAATCGGAGAGAAGTCGAAATGAGCAGGAGAGAATTACGGAATGATAAGGACATAAAATAAATAGTCTCTTCCTATGGCTTTCCGATCCTAGGGGTTCGTCCTCACGGTCGGCGTGTGCTCTTATACCATCTCTCAGAGCGACCGACCCAAAATCGGTCAAGTCTCGTGTAGCTGTACCATCCCAAGATCATCTTTGCACACACAAAGTACATTGATGAAATAATCAAAGTTCAATCACACCTGAAATTATTACACGATTCTCATATCGAGTCTTTATTACAATAGAATAAATTTGGCTGAAGGCCAACTCATGAGAAATAAACTAAATAAAGCTGCGGAAGCGTAGACGAAATAACGAGTCCATCCGACTCCATAGGGCAATCGCCAAGCGTGGATCGTAGCCTCACTCCTGATCGGAATACTCCTCTGCAACATAAGACGTTGCAGCCGTGTAGGTCAGCATTTTGAATATGCCGGCAAATCATGAAGAGAGAATAACAATAAAAATTACTAACACTATATGCAATTTGGCTGTGGGGCTCTAAGTTTCATTGTTTTGCGAAAAAGCCAGTTTTTCCCTACAACAATGGACTTGTTTGCAAATACTACAAAATGTTGGTAGTTATTGAGATGGTTCCGCCAACCAATGTCTCATTCCCAGTTATTAAATAAACCCCCTCGATTAATTTATAAATTTTGGTGTTGAGATATCCGAAATACTCCAAGTTCCAGAGGCTCAAATTGTCCGTAACCGGGGACACAGCTAACCGATTAGATCTTCACTCTGCAGAGGTTTGCGCACTTTACCCGCAAGATTCGTTCCCTCCTTTAAGTCTTCGTACTTCATGGTGTTTGAAGACGGGACGAACGAAACAGGGTTTTCCGAAGAGTTCCTCTGGCCACTACCGGTACCCATCCAATCCTACCATTCTTCTACATCTCGTAGCACCGTCCGGCCAGAGTCACACCTAGGGTTGACCAAGCCAGAGCCCATAATGGCTTGCGGCTGCACAGGTAAGCTTCCGGTCAATGAGGTATACATCCGTCTCTTCGTGGCTGGGTGAAGCTTTCCGCAAGATGTCATGGCGCTTCTCCATGCATCCCGGCCAACCACTAGTTTTCTCGGGGTGCCGTCAACCGTCCTCCACCCAGTAGTGAATTTTGAAGTCCATCTTGAGCTTGAAGTCATGGGGTTTTCATCATCTTGACTCTCACATCTCCCTTATGATTCACTCAACCATCCCCGTCTACGAGCATAGCAAAATAAACTACTTCGTCCCGGGCAATGGTAACAAGGGGAATTGGGTTCATCCTACCTCATGATACTACTCAAGAACATAACTTAAAAATTCTCCTACTGCATGCATGGTGGGGAGGTATAATTCTAATGCAATAAAATCATAGGTATTGTAAAAGTAAACATGGTCAAATGACTTGCCTTGCTGACGATCTTCGAAAGCTAGGGACTCGTGGTAGCAAGCTTCGCACTCCGGAAATTATACCGAGGCAAACAATAATCATATAAGGATAAGAACATACAATCACTTAACATAACAGCATGCTAACATAAAACACACAAAACAACCGGACCAAAAACCCAAAGAAAACTCGAAGAAATCCAAATCAATGTTTTCACCACATCAAACAACAACCAAGAAATAATTTTACACAACCAAATTTTTCTTAACAGAACTTAAGCATGGGTTTTTGCTAACTAACAAAAGAGAAAACATCATGCAACTAGGAGCAAAAAGAATCACATTAAAAGCTATTATAGAACTCCTATTATGCCTATAACAATCCTAGCAAGGAAAAATAAAATAAAAACTTTATTTATTGTAAATAAAAGTTCATGTTCTAAAGTTACAGAAACTAACCTAAAATAAACTATCACATAGGAAAAATAAAATTATTTTCTAAATAAAACAATAGGAAAATAGTAGCTAGTTAAATAAATAAGAACCACATGATTTTGATTAAAACTATTTTTTATTAAATCTAAAATGCCCAAATAAATTCCTACGGTTAGGCATGGTCAAAACAAAGTAGTGACAAAAGAATCACTAAAATAAAATACTCATTTTATAGCAGAATTACTAATCTGTCTAAAACTAAAATAAAGCAATTTCTAATAATTTTAACATGACTAAACATATTTTCTACAGAAACTACAACAAATTTGCAAACCAACAAAAAAGAATCAATTAAAAATATTAAGTAACCTAAAAGATATGGATTTTACAAAACTGAAACTATTACATTAAAAGCAGAAACGAAAAATTAACTAAAAAGAAAGCTGGCGCTAATGGGCCTATCTAACATCAAGGCGTCAAATAACTAAAATACGCCGAGGAAATAAACCGAGTCGGGTCTGTCCAACTAACCACTAACTAAACGGAATAAACCGTAACTAAACGGTTTTATTAAAATAATCGCCCCTTCAGTAGATCTAATCTAGACCCTACGTTTTAGATCGGACGGTGGGGGTTCGGTGACTCACCATGCGGTGGCGGCGGCGGCGACGGTCGACGGCTGGCTCGGCGGCAACGGTGGGGCTCTGGTGGTCGGTCGACGGCGGAGGTGTCCGTGGTCTGGTGAGCAAGGGGCTCGGTGGAGCTCGGGGGTTCGGAGGTGGCAGGGTGGTAGCAATGAGCTGGGCGGCGGCAGGCTCCGGCGACGGATTCTGGCGAGGAGAGGGTCAGGCGGGGAGGTGGGGAGCGGGTCGAGGGGTATATAGGGGGGCGGCTTGGGCGAGGGGCGGATCGGGTAGGATCCGGGTTCTTGGGATCCGGCGACAATGGCAGCTTGGTTTGGCTTGGGCAAGGGAAGAAGAAGGGTGGGGTCGGCGTGTCGGTGAGAGAGGGAGGGGGTGGCGACAGGCGACCGAGGGGAGGTTTTTGACACGGCGGCTCAGGCGTGGGCGGCTCGGTATGGTGGGCGGTTGGCTGGCTCATTGGCTGGCTGGCTCGGCTGGTTGGGCTCGCCTCGGGCTGGGTTGGGCAGTTAGCTGGTGGCGCTGGGGTTTTTTTTTTTTCCTTTTTTTGAATTAGAGAGAGAGAGAGATAAAATATATATTTTTTATATAGGACATATATATATCAAAATGATCAGGGGAATATTCCCTATAATTTGAACATTTTTCCAGGGGCAAAACTCAAACTTTTTAAAAATAACATTTTCAAAAATCCCAAATAAAAATCAAATTTGAATTCAAACTTTTTGGCAAGGTTTTTCATCTGACATATTTGGAGTGTCATGTTTACTCCTCTCATACTTTTTCTCAAGTATTTGTGAGGCATTGATTTGAAATAAATTTCAACTGCCAATTCAAATTCAAATTCCAACAACTCAAAATCTTCTGAAACTTCAAATGTCACTCAAATTCAAACAATATGCATAGATGCTTAGCTATAATTGTAAAACATTCCAAACGGGAAATTTGGGATGTTACAATAAGGTATTTAATAGCAGCATGATCAGTGTGAACAGTTACTTTAGAATCAACAATATAAGGTAGGAACTTATCACAAGCAAATACAACTGCTAAAAATTCTTTTTCAGTAGTAGCATAATTTCTCTGGGCATTGTCTAGAGTTTTACTAGCATATTGGATAACATTTAATTTCTTATCAACTCTTTGTCCTAGAACAGCACCTACTGACATAATCACTAGCATCACACATAATTTCAAAGGGTAAATTCAATCGGTGGGTGAACAATAGGTGCGTAAATCAAGGCTTTCTTAAGTATTTCAAATGCTTCTACACAATCATCATGAAAGACAAAAGGAACATCTTTTTGTAAGAGATTAGTCAGAGGCCTAGAAATTTTTGAGAAGTCTTTAATGAACCTCCTATAAAAAACCAGCATGACCAAGGAAACTTCTTATACCTTTAATGTCCTTAGGACACGTCATCTTTTCAATAGCATCAACTTTAGCTTTATCAACTTCGATACCTCTTTCAGAAATTTTACGCCCCAAGACAATACCTTCATTAACCATAAAGTGGCACTTCTCCCAATTCAAGACAAGATTAGTTTCTTCACATCTCTGCAAAACTCCATCAAGGTTGCTTAAGCAATCATTAAAAGAAGTTCCATACACGGAGAAATCATCCATGAAAACCTCAACAATCTTTTAACAGAAGTCAGAGAATATAGCAGTCATACATCTTTGAAAGGTAGCAGGTGCATTACATACACCAAAAGGCATACGTCTATAAGCAAAGATAGCGAAATGGCAAGTAAAAGTGGTCTTTTCCTGATCCTCTTTTGACACAGGTATTTGAGAGAAACCAGAATAACTGTCTAGAAAGCAAAAATGTGTATGTTTGGATAATCTTTCTAGCATTTGATCAATAAAAGGTAAGGCTAATGATCCTTTCTAGTAGCTTTATTTAATTTGCGGAAATCAATTACCATTCTATATCTTGTAACAATTCTTTGTGGGATCAATTCGTCTTTATCATTAGGAACAACAGTAATACCTCCCTTCTTAGGGACACAATGGACAGGACTCACCCACTGACTATCAGCAACATGATAAATTATACCTGCCTCCAGAAGCTTTAGTATTTCATTTCTTACCACTTCTTTCATCTTAGGATTTAATCGTCGTTGGTGATCAACAACCGGTTTAGCATCTTTCTCCAATTTTATTTTGTGCTGGCATAGAGTGGGACTAATGCCCTTAAGATCATCAAGAGTATATCCAATAGCAGCACGGTGCTTCTTCAGAGTTTTCAATAATTTCTCTTCTTCCTGCTCTAAAAGGTTAGCACTAATAATAACAGGATATATCTTCTTTTCATCAAGATAGGCATATTTAAGAGTATCAGGTAATGGTTTAAGCTCAAACACGGGATCACCCTTGGGTGGAGGAGGATCCCCTAGAATTTCAACAGGCAAGTTTTGTTTCAAAACAGGTCCTTGTTTAAAAAATACTTCATCTATTTCCCTTCTTTCATTCATAAACATATCATTTTCATGGTCTAGCAAATATTGTTCTAAAGGATCATTAGGAGGCACGGCAATAGAAGCAAGACCAATAATTTCATCTTTACTAAGCAATTCTTTATCATGGGGTTGTCTATGAAATTTAGCAAAATTAAAATCACGAGACATATCCCCTAAACCAATAGTAACAATATCCTGTTCGCAGTCTATCCTAGCATTAACAGTATTCAAGAAGGGTCTACCAAATATAATGGGACAAAAGTCATCTTGTGGGGAACAAAGAATAAGAAAATTGATAACCCACAAGTATAGGGGATCAATTGTAGCCTCTTTCGATAAGTAAGAGTGTCGAACCCAACGAGGAGTTAAAGGTAGAACAAATATTCCCTCAAGTTCTATCGACCACCGATAAACCTCTACGCACACTTAATGTTCGCTTTACCAAGATCAAGTATGAAACTAGAAGTACTTTGTAGGTGTTGTTGGATAGGTTTGCAAGATAATAAAGAGCGCGTAAATAAAAACTAGGGGCTGTTTAGATAAAGAGATAACTAAGTTAGTTTTAGTAGAGCGCTTTTTGTCATGAGAAAGTTATTTGTCCCCAGGAAATCGATAACTAGACCGGTAATCATTATTGCAATTTTATTTGAGGGAGAGGCATAAGCCAACATACTTTATCTTCTTGGATAATATGCACTTATGATTGGAACTCTAGCAAGCATCCGCAACTACTAAAGATCATTAAGGTAAAACCCAACCATAGCATTAAAGCATCAAGTCCTCTTTATCCCATACGCAACAACCCCCTTACTCGGGTTTATGCTTCTGTCACTCAAGCAACCCACTATAAGCGAATCATGAACGTATTGCAACACCCTACAGCAGGAATCCCTCACGCTTGCGCGACACGGAGAGCACCATAGGACAGCACCAACAAAACATGCAACTCAAACAAATAACGATCATCAATTAACCCATAGGACAAAACGGATCTACTCAAACATCATAGGATAGCCATACATCATTGGTAAATAATATATAGCGTTGAGCACCATGTTTAAGTAGAGATTACAGCGGGTAAAAGAGGGGTTACACCGCTGCATAGAGGGGGAAGAGGTGGTGATGATGGCGGTGAAGTTGTTGGTGTAGATTGCGGTGATGATGATGGCTCCGGCGGCACTCTGGTGCCACCGGAAGCGAGGGGGAGAGAGCCCCCCTCCTTCTTCTTCTTCCTTGACCTTCTCCATAGATGGGAGAAGGGTTTCCCCTTCGGTCCATGGTCTCCATGGCATGGTAGGGGTGAGAGCCCCTCCGAGATTGGATCTGTCTCTCTCTGTTTCTGCGTTCCTTGATTCTGCCCTTTCACCGTTTCTTAAATTCCCGGAGATCTGTAGCTCCGGTTCGGCTGAATTTTGGACACGATCTCTATCCGGATATTATCCTTCTTGCGGCGAAAGAAGGGCACCAACCGCCTTACGGGGTGGCCACGATGGCCCAGGGCGCGCCTGACCCCCTGGGGCGCACCCCCTGCCCCGTGGCCCCCTCGGGCATCATATCGCGTTGATTCTTCTTCTCAAAAATCACATATATTCCAAAAAAAATCTCTGTCCGTTTTTATCCCGTTTGAACTCCATTTGATATGGATTTTCTGCGAAACAAAAAACATGCAACAAGCAGGCTGCCTTTGAGCCTTTGGATCAATATGTTAGTCCCAAAAAATAGTATAAAAAGTTGCCAAAAGTATATGAAAGTTGTATAATATTGGCATGGAACAATAAAAAATTATAGATATGACGGAGACGTATCAGCATCCCCAAACTTAATTCCTGCTCGTCCTCGAGTAGGTAAATGATAAAAAATAAATTTTTTGATGTGGAATGCTACCTAGCATAATCTTGATCATGTAATCTAATCATGGCATGAATATTAAGACACGAGTGATTCAAAGCAATAGTCTATCATTTGACATTAAGACAATAATACTTCAAGCATACTAATAAAGCAATCATGTCTTCTCAAAATAACATGGCCAAAGAAAGTTATCCCTACAAAATCATATGGCCTGGCTATACTCCATCTTCACCACACAAAATATTCAAATCATGCACAACCCCGATGACAAGCCAAGCAATTGTTTCATACTTTTGACGTTCTCAAACCTTTTCAACTTCCATGCAATACATGAGCGTGAGCCATGGACATAGCACTATAGGTGGAATAGAATATGATGGTGGAGGTTGTATGGAGAAGACAAAAAAGGGAGAAAGTCTCACATCGACGCGGCTAATCAACAGGCTATGGAGATGCCCATCAATTGATGTCAATGCGAGGAGTAGGGATTGCCATGCAATGGATGCACTAGAGCTATAAGTGTATGAAAGCTCAAACTGGAAACTAAGTGGGTGTGCATCCAACTTGCTTGCTCATGAAGACCTAGGGCACTTGAGGAAGCCCATCGTTGGAATATACAAGCCAAGTTCTATAATGAAAATTTCCACTAGTATATAGAAGTGATAACTCAAGAGACTCTCTATATGAAGAACATGGTGCTACTTTGAAGCACAAGTGTGGTAAAAGGATAATAACATTGCCCCTTTTTTGGCGGGCTTCTTTGGCCCCCTTTTTTATTTAGGATTCTTTGGCCTCTCTTTTTTTCTTGGGGCAGTGCTCTAATAATGATGATCATCACACTTTTATTTACTTACAACTCAATATTACAACTCAATACCAGAACAAAAATATGACTCTATATGAATGCCTCTGGCGGTGTACCAGGATGTGCAATGATCTAGGGTAGCAATGAAATACAAAAATGGACAAACCATGGAAACATCATGCTAGCTATCTTACGATCATGCAAAGCAATATGGCAATAAATGCTCAAGTCATGTATATAATGATGATGGAAGTTGCATGGAAATATATCTCGGAATGGCTATGGAAACGCCATGATAGGTAGGTATGGTGGCTGTTTTGAGGAAGATATAAGGAGGCTTATGTGTGATAGAGCGTATCATATCATGGGGTTTGGATGCACCGGCGAAGTTTGCACCAACTCTCGAGGTGAGAAAGGGCAATGCATGGTACCGAAGAGGCTAGCAATGATGGAAGGGCGAGAGTGCGTATAATCCATGGACTCAACATTAGTCTTAAAGAACTCATATACTTATTGCAAAAATCTATTAGTCATTAAAACAAAGTACTACGAGCATGCTCCTAGGGGGAAAGATTGGTAGGAAAAGACCATCGCTCGTCCCCGACCGCCACTCTTAAGGAAGACAATCAATAAATACTTCATGCTCCGACTTCATCACATAACGGTTCACCATACGTGCATGCTACGGGAATCACAAACTTCAACACAAGTATTTCCACAATCCACAACTACCCACTAGCATGACTCTAATATTACCATCTTTATATCGCAAAACTATTGCAA
This sequence comes from Aegilops longissima, assembly GCA_021605205.1. Taxonomy (NCBI): domain Eukaryota; kingdom Viridiplantae; phylum Streptophyta; class Magnoliopsida; order Poales; family Poaceae; genus Aegilops; species Aegilops longissima. The sequence continues at coordinate 541,169,389 of CM038677.1, read as the reverse complement.
GGAATCAAACATATCATATTCAGTGATCTACAAGTATAATGTAGGATTTTATGACTAACCATGTGAATGACCAGTTCATGTCATCTCTCTAAATAGATATAAGTGAAGCAAGAGAGTTTAATCCTTTATACAAAAGATATTCCCACGCTCAAACACATATAAGTGAAGCAAAAGAGCATCCTACAAATGGCAGTTTTCTATGTGAAGAGAAACAGGCAATCCAAACTTCAAAAGATATAAGTGAAGCACATGAAGCATTCTATAAAGCCATACTCAAAGAATATAAGTGAAGTGCAATGAGCATTCTATAAATCAACCAAGGAATATCTCATACCAGCATGGTGCATAAAAGAAAAGTGAAAACTAAATGCAAAAGACGCTCCAAGATTTGCACATATCGCATGAACGAAACGAATCCGAAAACATACCGATACTTGTTGAAGAAAGATGGGATGTCTTCCGGGGCATCCCCAAGCTTAGACGCTTGAGCCTCCTTGAATATTTACTTGGGGTGCCTTGGGCATCCCCAAGCTTGAGCTCTTGTCTCTCCTCCTTCTCCTCATATCGAGACCTCCTCGATCTTCGAAAACTTCATCCACACAAAACTCAACAGAAAGCTCGGTAAGATCCGTTAGTATAATAAAGCAAATCACTACTCTAAGTACTGTTGCAAACCAATTCATATTTTGTTTTTGCATTGTAGCTACTGTAATATAACTTTTCTATGGCTTAATCCACTGATAGAAATTGATAGTTTCATCAAAACAAGCAAAGTATGCATCAAAAAAAGAATCTGTCTTAAATAGGATAGTCTGTAGTAATCTGAACATTCACCATACCTATGTTGCTCCAAAAATTCTGCCAAAATTAGTAAAAACTTGTATAGAAAGACAGTGCAAAAGGTTTTAGAACCGTTTGACATTCCAGTAAAAAATGTAAAATCGCGCACTACAGCCAAAGTTTCTGTTCTACACCACACAAACCAACCAGCAATGTAAACATCCTAAAGGAAAATCTTGGCACGTTATTTTTATAATACAATACAATTGTACAAGGGGATAATTATTTTTGTTGAAAAGTTTCTGTAATCAAGATTCACAAAGTTTCCGTGACCATGAACAAAGTTCAAGGCTAGCTCCCACTTTAACAATGCTCGTCTTTCTCACTTTCACTTTTCTTTTTGAAAAAAGTTTTAGGTTCCCCTCTTTATATTTTTTTTACTTTATAAAAGCACTCAACAGAAATAAATGACTCTCTAAAACTTCCGAGTTGTCTCCCTAGCAGCGCTTTCTTTAAAGCCATTAAGCTAGGCATAAAGTGCTCAAGTAATGAATCCACCCGGATCCCAAGGTATATCAAAAGCAATTTTAATTAACAATGAATTGTGATTTAGTAGTGAGCACAAAGTAACATATATCATGCAACAACGAAGTCTAAATCTCTTCATATGCATCGGCATGTCATAAAAGAACAATTCATGCACACAAAATGAAGGCCAATGCATAGTATAAACAGTTTCTTGCAATTTTTTCGTGTTGGAAACATGGAGATGCAGAGATGTAGTTCCTCTCTCATAATAATTGCAAGTAGGAGCAGCAAGCACATGCATATTATATTTATCAAAATCATCATGTGTAGTAGTAAAACGCAACCCATCAATATAATCCTTAATAAGGGCAAACTTCTCCAATATAGTGTAGTCGAGAGAATTCAAAAAGATAATAGGACTATCATGTGTGGGTGCAATAGCAACAATTTCATGTTTAACATAAGGAACTATAGCAAGTTCATCTCCATAAGCATAATTCATATTGGCATCTTGGCCACAAGCATAGCAAGCATCATCAAAAAGGGATATTTCAAAAGAATCAACGGGATCATACAAATCATCATAGCAATCATCCTTCGGTAAGCATGAAGGGAAATTAAAAAATGTATGAGTTGAAGAGTTACTCTCATTAGAAGGTGGGCACGGGTAGCTAATCCGCTCTTCTCCTATTGTTCTTCACTCTCCTCATCATCTTTTTCATCCAATGAACTCACAGTTTCATCAATTTCTTCTTCCATAGACTCCTGCAAAATATTAATCTCTTCTTGGACAGCGGAGACAATCTCAATAAAATCATTAATATCCGAATATAATTCATAATTCTCATAGCAATATTTAAGTATAGCAAAATTTTCAGGTCTGTAAACAGCATCATCAAGATTTTCACACTCTTTAAACAAAGATTCAATTTCATAAGCACCCATAAAAGCAACGAATTCTTCTATTTGTTCCACATGATAGTAATCATATATACCATTAGCATAAGAAGCCAAGGTTTTATTATCATTAAATTTGCATGAAAAGGGAAGGTGTGGAGCCTTCATCATAGAACAACAAGTATAATCATGTCTCAAGCATAGATCTCGAGCATACCAACACAAAGTATAAATTTGATCTCATAATAGTTTCCCTTTTTGAGTCAAGCGGTAATCTCTAAAGTATTCACGTTGATCCAACGTGTCTCCCATTACTAAGTTGAATGGGGTTTTCTTAGGATTATCAAAGTAGTACATAATATCTTTCACAGAATGAGCATCGAGGATTTTAAGAGGTTCCCCATCTCCATGAGTATCAAGTACACCTAATTTTTTTGGTATTTCGTGTTCCATATCCATAAATAAAGATAGACAACAACTAAGAACAGCAAATAAAAATTACTTAGTGATAAAGCAAACATGCACACACGAGAATATTCACCCCACGCTATTGCTCCCTGGCAACGGCGCCAGAAAAAGGTCTTGATAACCCACAAGTATAGGGGATCAATTGTAGCCCCTTTCGATAAGTAAGAGTGTCAAACCCAACGAGGAGGTAAAGGTAGAACAAATATTCCCTTAAGTTCTATCGACCACCGATACAACTCTACGCACGCTTAACGTTCGCTTTACCTAGAACAACTATGGAACTAGAAGTACTTTGTAAGTGTTGTTGGATAGGTTTGCAAGACAATAAAGAGCATGTAAATAAAAACTAGGGGCTGTTTAGATAAAGAGATAACTAAGTTAGTTTTAGTAGACAGCCTTTTGTCACGAGAAAGTTATTTGTCCCTAGGCAATCGATAACTAGACCGGTAATCATTATTGCAATTTTATTTGAGGGAGAGGCATAAGCTAACATACTTTCTCTTCTTGGATCATATGCACTTATGATTGGAACTCTAGCAATTATCCGCAACTACTAAAGATCATTAAGGTAAAACCGAACCATAGCATTAAAGCATCAAGTCCTCTTTATCCCATACACAACAACCCCCTTACTCGGGTTTATGCTTCTGTCACTCAAGCAACCCACTGTAAGCGAATCATGAAAGTATTGCAACACCCTACAGCGGGAATCCCTCACGCTTGCGCGACATGGAGAGCACCATAGGACAGCACCAATAAAACATGCAACTCAAACCAATCATGATCATCAGTTAACCCATAGGACAAAACGGATCTACTCAAACATCATAGAATAGACATACATCATTGGCAAATAATATATAGCATTGAGCACCATGTTTAAGTAGAGATTACAACGGGTAAAAGAGGGGTTACACCGCTGCATAGAGGGGGGAAGAGGTGGTGATGATGGCGGTGAAGTTGTTGGTGTAGATTGCGGTGATGATGATGGCTTCGGCGGCACTCCGGTGCCACCGGAAGCGAGGGGGACAGAGCCCCCCTCCTTCTACTTCTTCCTTGACCTTCTCCCTAGATGGGAGAAGGGTTTCCCCTCTGGTCCATGGTCTCCATGGCGTGGGAGGGGCGAGAGCCCCTCCGAGATTGGATCTGTCTCTCTGTCTCTCTCTGTTTCTGTGTTCCCTGATTCTACCCTTTCACCGTTTCTTAAATTCCCGGAGATCTGTAGCTCCGATTGGGCTGAATTTAGGACACGATCTCTATGCAGATATTAGCTTTCTTGCGGTGAAAGAAGGGCGCCAACCGCCTTACGGGTTGGCCATGAGGGCCCAGGGCACGCCTGACCCTCTAGGGCATGCCTCCCTGCCTCATGGCCCCCTCGGGCATCATATCGCGTCGATTCCTCTTCCCAAAAATCACATATATTCCAAAAAAAATCTTCGTCGGTTTTTATCCCGTTTGGACTCTGTTTTATATGGATTTTCTGCGAAACAAAAAACATGCAACGAACAGGAACTGGCACTGGGCACTGGATCAATATGTTAGTCCCAAAAAATAGAATAAAAAGTTGCCAAAAGTATATGAAAGTTGCATAATATTGGCATGGAACAATCAAAAATTATAGATACGACGGAGACGTATCAAAAATCAGTAGGATATTTAACTTCCCACACAAGACTTCAACATCTCTAACAATTCCAACTGGTGAAATAGTATCTCTATTGACAAGCTTAATTGTAACATCAATATCTTCTATCTCAGCAGGGCAATATGTAACATCCCAAATTTTCAATTTGGAATGTTATACGTAGGTCATTCATGCATATCATATTTTATTGCATCTTCGTTCCGCAATCCTCGAAATCCTAAGCAACTCAAGGACCCTCGGAGAGAGTTGGGGATTTTCCGGTTTTCATATTTGATTTTTATCAAATAGCGAAAACGAGGATTTTGATTTTAATTATTTTTCTCTCCGGAAAAATATTTCATAATAAAATAAATGAGAGGAGATAATATGACTTCTCCAAAATAATTGAAATATTAGAGGGAAAATGTTAAAACCATTTATTTGGTTTTATTTGATTTTATTTGGATTTTATTCGCGTTAGAAAAATTGCACGTTTTAAAAAATTGCATTTTAGGGCCAAGAAAATGTTCATCTCGTTCTAAATATTTCATTTAGACGGTAAAAATTTGTTTTGGCATTTTCAGATTTTTATTTTATTTTATAGGAGTTTTTCTGTCGGCGAAACAATTTTAAAAAAAATCCTCATACCGAAGGCCTAAGGCCCAATGACATTGCCTGCCTCCATGTGCCACATTGCCGCCGCCGACCGAACACCGAGTCAGGCGGACTCCGCCTCCGCCGCCGGCTTGCCCCCTCCTCCAAGCCGAGCCCCCCTCTTAAATACCGCCCGCCGCCGCCACCACCACCACCACCACCACCGCCCGCTTGGAGCCGCCCGTCGCCGCGGCTGAGCCCGCCTCGCCGGACCTCTCGCCGGAGGTATCCGCCGGATCCGAAACCGCCGGTTTTTAAAAAGAAAATAGTTTGGTTTATTTTTCGAGACCCTAGTTTTCGTTTTTTAAAATAGATCGGTTTTCCTCCGGTTTATTTATTTAGCGAGTGTTCGCTCGTTCGTTCGTTTTAACAAACGTGTTCTTCGTTTAGGTTCAGTTAACGAACGTTCATTCGTTAATCTGTTCGTCCATTTTCTTTTTCTCGGATTTATTCCGCGATTTTTCTGATCGCGATTTCTGATCCGATTTTCGATCTAGTTTAACTTTTCGCTCGTTTATCGGAATTGGGCGATTCAAGCGCCTAGAGTTTCGTCTCGAAACCCTCTTTCCGAATAATCAACTCAAATAAGTTTATGCCTCTGTAAAATTTGACCCTAGTTCAGATTAGTAAACGGATCTTGTTTCTTTCGCCGTTTGAGTTTAGTTGCTCCGTTTGGTTTGATTCTTTTTGCGAACCAGAGTTCTTAAGTTGAACTCTCCGGTCAATCTATTTTATTTGAGTTTCGCTTGTACATATATGCTTGTTGCTTATGTATGTTATTGTTTGCTTGCGATAGAATTTCCGGAGTGCGGAGCGTGTTACTATGAGTCTCTAGGATTCACGGATCGTCAGCAAGGCAAGTAACACTTTGATCATACTCTTTCCATACCCAGTTTTTATGCATTAGCTCAGTCCTCAAACATTGCATGATTAGGATGTCATTAACTTGTGGGTTGGGTAGTAGTTGTTGAGGTAGAACCTATTGCCCTGTTACTATCAAACCCTTGGGAGTTACTTCTACGCTTTGCTTATACTGTTATGCTATGCTCGTAGACGTGGTTGGGTTGGAGTTAATCCATGACAGACGTGAGATTGTTAATTAATGGTTCAACTTAAGGTGGCAACCTTAATACACATCTGGGTGGATTGAGGCACCTGGGGAACCTAGTGTTGTCTGGGTTTTTTTTTTGGAAATCCCGGGGTACCCGTGTGATCTTCCTATGGACCGCCACCCAGACTCAAAGGGAACTGAGATTATTCATGCTAGAAACTTCTGTGTGCAGCCACAAGCTACTATGGGCTCTAGCATAGTTGAGTAAGTTACGTGAAGCTCTTGAAGAGGTAGATCAGCAGGTAGTGGGTTTTGTAGGTTTGGTATGGTCTACCAGGAGTAGAGAGTTAATGTTTCTGAAAGACTGTGTCTCGGTCATCCGTTTCTCAAACACCATGTAGTGCGAGAAATCAGCGGAGGCGATCGAGTCTTGTGGGGAAAAGTGCGCAAACCTCTGCAGAGTGTACAATCTAATCATGGTTAGCCGTGTCCCCGGTTATGGACAATTTTGAGTATCTAGTACTTGAGTTATCACATGTATCTCATCACTCTTAATTAATATTGTTGGGTTGTTAACTACTTTAATTGGGATTGAGTTGGGGTTATACCTTCTCAATGTTTCAACCACCATGATAGTTAAATTAAAATCTATTCCTTTGTTGTAGGAAAAAATTGGCTTTTCACAAAAGTCTAACCATAGAGCTTTCCACCAGCCATATATGCATGTAGTGATAGCATTATTATTTTCCTGCTCTATTGTGTTATATTGCCAGCATATTCTATGTGCTGACCCGTTCTCGGGCTGCAACATATCATGTTGCAGACTTTTTAGACGAGGAGTAAGGTTCGTTAGGTCGTTGCCGTGCAGCTCAGCTATGCCGTTGGAGTTGATGGACTCACTTTATCTTCCAAGCCTTCCGCTGTTATCGCATTAGATGGCCTTAAGCCATACTATTGTAATAAGTTCTCTTTTGGAGACATTCGATGTAACAAGTGTGTGATTGCCACTCTGTTATAAATCCTTCGAGTACTGTGCGTGTCAGCATTACTGATCCAGGGATGACACTGAAACACAGAGACTTGACCATGTGAGGTCGGGTCGCTACAAGATGGTATCAGAGCACACGTTGAGTGTAGGACATGACCACTAAGATAAACCATAGGTCACTCTTCTCTACTCATTTCTGACTCCTCTCCATTTTTCCACTCTTTAGGATGATGGAGATGAAGAACAAGTCTACACAACCGGATGAAGACACACCTTTTGGATGCCACTTGAAGGCAGTCACTAGGTACTTGAATATTGGAATACCAAGCTTCACCGGGATGTACAATGCCACCTTACCAGAAGAAGAGCGCTGGATGATTCAAGTACAAGTTCCAGGAAGGACGTCCTCGCCAACTTCTAAGCCCATCGAGTTTTCTTTCGAAGCACCCACCTGGAGTCTAGGCAAGAGCATGGCAGCTCACATTACCATGGGACGCATTGGAGAAGTCTACAACTGGGAACTTAAGGAAACCATCTATCAAATATGTGGGCGCCGAGACAGGCAATGGGAAGTGATCAGCACCAAGAAGGGTAGATCCATTGCAGCTTTCATCTAGGAGCTAAACCAGCACATTCGACGTTGGGAGAACTAGATGTGCGCAGACATGATGGAGATGAAGAAGGCGAAGACCAGGATCATCGAGCTGGAGGAAGAACTCAAGTTTACACGCGATGGATATGAGGAGGAAATCAAGACACTACTGGAAAAGAATGACGACCTAGTTAAGAAGATCGGAGTATTCATGGGAGGATCAGCACCGGAAGAAGAAGACGACAACCCCACCTACCAGGACAACTACATCATCATCGACGACACCGATTCCGATCCAAGTGATGATGACTATGAAGACGAAGCTGGAGCAGACATCATGGAGTCTTCCACCGATCAAAATTTCTAGATGACCACCATATATTAGTAGTATTCCCCCCATGTATCTATTAGTAGTTGAGCACTTTTGTGATAGTCCTAGACCGTTTGTATGCCCTTGCTTGATTGATTGAGTGAAATGTTTGTGTTTGCCTCATGTGCATATGGGTAGTGTTTTCTCACTAGACCTTTTTCTATTCTAATCTCTTCCATCTAAACCCAACAGATGCCTCCGAGACGTGACACCGGTTTTGTTTTCCCACCGGAGCTCACCCAATTGATCCAGCGGCAGAATGCCTTGATGCAATTGCTAGTTCAGAACCAGGGCAACAACAACAACAACAACAACAACCCGCCGCCAGTGGACAACTTAGCCCGTTTCCTAAGGTTACAACCGCCGGTGTTTTCCAGTAGCACTGAACCAATAGTTGCTGATGATTGGCTACACCGTATTGGAAGGGAGTTAACCACCACAGGATGCACAGATGCTAAGAAGGTGCGCTTTGCCGCACATCAATTGGATGGACTAGCAGCCGCATGGTGAGAGAATTACACGGCTACTTTTCCTATAGCCAATGTCACTTGGGACCAGTTTCAGCAAGCTTTTCGCACGGCCCATGTCTCAACTGGAGCCATGCAGATGAAGAAGCGTGAGTTTCGCAACCTCGCCGAGGAGAACCGTCTTGTGGCTCGATGCGTGGATGATTTAGCAAGTTATCACGCTATGCCCCCGATGATGTGGCCACAGATGCATGAAGCGGGATAAGTTCTGGAAGAGCTGAATGATGAGATGAGCATGCAGTTGATGGTGGCAACTTTCAACAACTACCAGGAGTTGGTAGATAAGGCCCTTATGATTGAAGGGAAGCAGCAGCAGATTGAGAGCCGCAAGAGGAAGTATGGACAAGGGAAGTATAACACAGGAGCTCAGCAGAAGCCTCGCTTAACCCCGAACTCGGGAGGACTTGTTCATAACCATGGAGGTCACAACCACACTGGAGGAGGATCACACAACCACAATGGTGCCAAGAACGGAAATGGGAACGGGGTTAATAACAATCAGAACCGCTCCAACCCATCTACACCCGCCAAAAGAGACCTAAGTCAAGTTACTTGCTTTAAGTGCGGGAAGACAGGGCACTATGCCAATGATTGCCCTGAAGGAAGGAATGGGAACGAAAATGGAAGCGCTGGGAAGAAGCCCAATCCATTCAACAAAGGACAAGTGAACCACGTTAACGTGGAGGAAGTTGAAGAGCACCGACGCGATGTCGTAAGTTTTGGTTAAGTCATTTACCGCTCTTGTTCTTTTTGATCTTGGTGCATCGCATTCATACATATCAAGGGATTTGTGGATAAGTTTAAGCTACCAACTCAAACCCTTAGGACCCCTCTTTAAGTGAGCTACTTTGGAGGCGAGTACATGGCTAGGTGATGGTGCAACAGATACCCCTAACCATTGGCACACATGTTTTTCTGTCGATCTAATTATCTTGGAGTCGCAAGGATTGGATGTGATATTAGGTATGGACTGGATGTCAAAGTATGGAGGAAGCATTGGTGTGCTAGCAAATCAATTTACCTTACCACCCCGGAGAAAAAGGATTAAGTATGTATCTAGGCATGTGCCTAGGAGGAGCCAAGTGAATGCCCTCACGGGAGTTGTTCAGGAGGAAGCCACCTGGGAATGAGAGGATGATATTCGCAAGGACCACCCGCACCTATTTTTTAGCCAGCCCGAATCTCGAGGACGAGATTCATCTTAAGGGGGGTAGGTTTGTAACATCCCAAATTTTCAATTTGGAATGTTATACATAGGTCATTCATGCATATCATATTTTATTGCATCTTCATTCCGCAATCCTTGAAATCCTAAGCAACTCAAGGACCCTCGGAGAGAGTTGGGGATTTTCTGGTTTTCATATTTGATTTTTATCAAATAGCGAAAACGAGGATTTTGATTTTAATTATTTTTCTCTCCGGAAAAATATTTCATAATAAAATAAATGAGAGGAGATAATATGACTTCTCCAAAATAATTGAAATATCGGAGGAAAAATGTTAAAATCATTTATTTGGTTTTATTTGATTTTATTTGGATTTTATTCGCGTTAGAAAAATCGCACGTTTTTAAAAATTGCATTTTCGGGCCAAGAAAATGTTCATCTCGTTCTAAATATTTCATTTAGACGGTGAAATTTTGTTTTGGCATTTTTAGATTTTTATTTTATTTTATAGGAGTTTTTCTATCAGCGGAACAATTTAAAAAAAATCCCCGCGCCCGATCGGGCCTAAGGCCCAGCCGAGCAGGCCGGCGCAGCCGCCACCGCTGCCGACCCGGACACCGGAGTCTGAGCCGGACTCCGCCTCCGCCGCCGCCTTGCCCCCTCCTCCAAGTCGAGCCCCCCCTCTCTTAAATACCGCCGCCCTCGCCGCCACCACCACCCACCACCACCACCGCCGCCTGCCCAGAGCCGCCCCGTCGCCGCCGCCTCCAGCCGCCGCCAGAGCCTCGCCTCGCCGGACCTCTCGCCGGAGGTATCCGCCGGATCCGAAACCTCCGATTTTTTTTAAAAAAACCGTTCGGTTTATTTTTCGAAACCCTAGTTTTTTGTTTTTTTAAATAGATCGGTTTTCCTCCGGTTTATTTATTTAGTGAGCGTTCGCTCGTTCGTTCATTTTAACGAACGTGTTCTTCGTTTAGGTTCAGTTAACGAACGTTCGTTCGTTAATATGTTCGTCAGTTTTCTTTTTCTCGGATTTATTCCGCAATTTTTCTGATCGCGATTTCTGATCCGATTTTCGATCTAGTTTAACTTTTCGCTCGTTTATCGGAATCAGGCGATTCAAGCGCCTAGAGTTTCGTCTTGAAACCCTCTCTCCGAATAATCAACTCAAACAAGTTTTTGCCTCTGTAAAATTTGACCCTAGTTCAGATTAGTACACGGATCTTGTTTCTTTCGCCGTTTGAGTTTCGTTGCTCCGTTTGGTTTGATTCTTTTTGCGAACCGGAGTTCTTAAGTTGAACTCTCCGGTCAATCTCTTTCATTTGAGTTTCGCTTGTGCATCTATGCTTGTTGCTTATGTATGTTATTGTTTGCTTGCGATAGAATTTCCGGAGTGCGAAGCGTGTTACTACGAGTCGCTAGGATTCACGGATCGTCAGCAACGCAAGTAACACTTTGATCATACTCTTTTCATACCCATTTTTTATGCATTAGCTCAATCCTCAAACATTGCATGATTAGGATCTCATTAACTTGTGGGTTGGGTAGTAGTTGTTGAGGTAGAACCTATTGCCCTGTTACTATCAAACCCTTGGGAGTTACTTCTACGCTTTGCTTATACTGCTATGCTATGCTCGTAGACGTGGTTGGGTTGGAGTGAATCCATGACAGATGTGAGATTGTTAATTAATGGTTCAACTTAAGGTGGCAACTTTAATACACATCTGGGTGGATTGAGGCACCTGGGGAACCTAGTGTCGTCTGTTTTTTTGGAAATCCCGGGGTACCCGTGTGATCTTCCTATGGACCGCCACCCAGGCTCAAAGGGAACTGAGATTATTCATGCTAGAAACTTCTGTGTGCAGCCACAAGCTACTATGGGCTCTAGCATAGTTGAGTAAGTTACGTGAAGCTCTTGAAGAGGTAGATCAGCAGGTAGTGGGTTTCGTATGTTTGGTATGGTCTACCCGGAGTAGAGAGTTAATGTTTCTAAAAGACTGTGTCTCGGTCATCCGTTTCTCAAACACCATGTAGTCACGAGTAATCAGCGGAGGCGATCGAGTCTTAATGGGGAAAAGTCATAAACCTCTGCAGAGTGTACAATCTAATCATGGTTAGCCGTGTCCCCGCTTATGGACAATTTTGAGTATCTAGTACTTGAGTTATCACATGTATCTCATCACTCTTAATTAATATTGTTGGGTTGTTAACTACTTTAATTGGGATTGAGTTGGGGTTATATCTTCTCAATGTTTCAACCACCATGATAGTTAAATTAAAATCTATTCCTTTGTTGTAGGGAAAAATTGGCTTTTCGCAAAACTATAACCATAGAGCTTTCCACCAGCCATATATGCATGTAGTGATAGCATTATTTTTTTCCTGCTCTATTGTGTTATATTGCCAGCATATTCTATGTGCTGACCCGTTCTCGGGCTGCAACGTATCATGTTGCAGACTTTTCAGACGAGGAGTAAGGTTCGTTAGGTCGTTGCCGTGCAGCTCAGCTATGCCGTTGGAGTTGATGGACTCACTTTATCTTCCAAGCCTTCCGCTGTTATCGCATTAGATGGCCTTAAGCCATACTATCGTAATAAGTTCTCTTTTGGAGACATTCGATGTAACAAGTGTGTGATTGCCACTCTGTTATAAATCCTTCGAGTACTGTGTGTGTCAGCATTACTGATCCAGGGATGACACTGAAACACAGAGACTTGACCATCTGAGGTCGGGTTGCTACACAATATCATGCATAATTTCTTTGCATAAGGAATGAGGTATTTCACTCGCACTAGCACCCATATCACATAAGCCATGATAGCAATGATCTCCTATTTTAACAGAAATAACAGGCATGCCTACAACAGGTCTATGCTTATTTTTAGTATCGGGTCTAGCAATTCTAGCAGCTTCATTACAGAAGTAAATAACATGACCATCAATACTATCGACCAAGAGATCTTTAACCATAGCAATACTAGGTTCAACTTTAATTGCTCAGGGGGTGTAGGTGTTCTCGCATTACTCTTACGAACCACAGTTGAAGCTTTAGCATGATCCTTTATTCTAACAGGGAAAGGTGGTTTCTCAATATAAGCAGTAGGAATAATAGGATCAACATTATAAGTGATAGTCTTTTCTTCAACTTTAATAGGTTCAACTACTTTTACTTCAATGGGAGGATGATATTTAAATCACTTCTCCTTAGGGAGATCAACATGAGTAGCAAATGATTCATAGAAAGAAGCTACTATCTCAGAGTCAAGTCCATATTTAGTGCTAAATTCATGAAAAGCATCGGTATCCATAAAAGATTTAACACAATCAAACTTAGGTGTTATACCTGACTCCTTACCTTCATCGAGTTCGCAATCTTCAGAGTTGCGTTTAATTCTTTCCAATAAATCCATCTGAATTCAATAGTCTTCATCATAAAAGAACCAGTACAAGAAGTATCAAGCATGGAGCAATTATTGAGAGAAAGCCGAGCATAAAAATTTTGAATAATAATTTCTCTTGAGAGCTCATGATTGGGGCATGAATATAACATTGACTTAAGCCTCCCCCAAGCTTGAGCGATACTATCTCCTTCACGAGGCCAAAAATTATATATATAATTGCGATCACGATGAACCAGATGCATAGGATAAAACTTCTGATGAAATTCCACTTTCAATGAGTTGTAGTTCCATGATCCAATATCATCACATAGCCTAAACCATGTCAATGTCTTTCCCTTCAAAGATAAATGGAAGACCTTGTTCTTGATAACATCCTCGGGCATACCTGCAAGCTTAAATAATCCAGAAACTTCATCCACATAGATCCATCTCCTGTAAAAGGATTAGCTAGCAGTTTCTCTTTCATACCCGAAGGAATTTCAAAGTAAACATTGTTAGTAGGTTCAGTAGGTTGAGGAGCAACTCTTTGCTCTACTGGTCGGGGTGAAGATACCCCGAACAAGCCCCTTAAAGGATTATTTTCCATAGTAACAAGTGATAGTAAATTTCAGCACACTATATAAATTTTTCCTTACCAAATTCCACCTACCAAAGGTGCTTCACTCCCCAACAACGGCGCCAGAAAAGAGTCTTGATGACCCACAAGTATAGGGGATCTATCGTAGTCCTTTCGATAAGTAAGAGTGTCGAACCCAACGAGGAGCAGAAGGAAATGAAAAGCAGTTTTCAGTAAGGTATTCTCTGCAAGCACTGGGATTATCGGTAACATATAGTTTTGTGATAAGGTAATTCGTAACGGGTAACAAGTAACAAAAGTAAACAAGGTGCAGCAAAGTGTCCCAATCCTTTTTGTAGCAAAGGAAAAGCCTGGACAAAATCTTATATAAAGGAAAGCGCTCCCGACGACACATGGGAATTGTCGTCAAGCTAGTTTTCATCATGCTCATATGATTCATGTTCGTTACTTTGATAATTTGATATATGGGTGGACCGGTGCTTAGGTACTGCCCTTCCTTGTACAAGCATCCCACTTTTGATTAACCCCTCTCACAAGCATCCGCAACTACGAAAGAATAATTAAGGTAAACCTAACTGTCTGTGTCAAAACCGGCGGATCTCGGGTAGGGGGTCCCGAACTGTGCGTCTAGGCGGATGATAACAGGAGACAAGGGACATGATGTTTTTACCCAGGTTCGGGCCCTCTCGATGGAGGTAAAACCATACTCCTGCTTGATTAATATTGATGATATGGGTAGTACAAGAGTAAATCTACCACGAGATCAGAGAGGCTAAACCCTAGAAGCTAGCCTATGGTATGATTGTTGTTCGTCCTATGGACTAAAACCCTCCGGTTTATATAGGCACCGAAGAGGGTTAGGGTTACACAGAGTCGGTTACAATGGTAGGAAATCTACATATCCGTATCGCCAAGCTTGCCTTCCACGCCAAGGAAAGTCCCATCCGGACACGGGACGAAGTCTTCAATCTTGTATCTTCAAAGTCCAGGAGTCCGACCAAAGGCTATAGTCCGGCTATCCGGACACCCCCTTATCCAGGACTCCCTCAGCAGCCCCTGAACCAGACTTCAATGACGACGAGTCCAGCGCGCATATTGTCTTCGGCATTGCAAGGAGGGTTCCTCCTCCGAATACTTCATAGAAGATGTTTAACACAAGGATAGTGTCCGGCTCTGCAAAATAAGTTCCACATACCACCGTAGAGAGAATAATATTTACACAAGTTCAATCTGCCGACGTATTCCGCAGCGTGACACAACACCACGGCCAAGCCTTTATTCGAATCGTTTTTACTGTCCCACCTCGGCGCATTTAACAAAGGCGGTTTCCTTGCACGTCTTGTCAAAGCGAGATCGTGTCCCTTATTCGGATTCTCATCAATACGGGCGTGGGTAACCCAACCGCGCCATTGATTACGGCGCTTGGGAGATAAGCGAGTTTTATCAGGCCGGTGGGGACGCATAGCTTTGTCCGTCCATATAAGGGGATAAGGATCCACTTTTTCACACACGCCCTCTTCCTCCTTTGCTTATCCATTTCCGCGCGCTCTAGCTCCAGCGCCCAAGTCCGCACATCCCACCTCAACCTTCTCCAACTATGTCCGGAGCGGGAGGCAAGTGGATGACCTCCTCCGTCACGGAGGGGCACATCAAAAGCTGCGGAAGGCGGATACTTGTCCAGCGACATCGCGCAGATCGGCTCCCGACAAGGGCAGCTCATCCCCACCCCAGGCCCCATGAGAGGGTGGTGTTCCTCCCCACTTCCTCTGCGGACTAGGGTTTCCACTTCACCCATTTGTCAGGGGCTCATGTTCTATTACGGCCAAGATTTCCACGATCGGCCCAATTTCATCCTCAACATCTCGGCGTTCATCGTCGAGTGCGAACCTTCCTCTGCATCCAGCCCCACTTCGACTTATGGCTGAAGACCTTCAATGTCAAGCCGAAGGTAGTGGGCGGCCGCCAAGCCGGAGTGAGAGGTGCCATGGTGGGCAAGATGGCCAGCGTCCTATGGCTCGAGGCTCCTTCGTGGAGACCATAAAGGGGTGGCAATCGGGTGGTTCTACATCACCGAGCCGCGACTCTAAATGGGCGGCCCCAAATTCTGATCTGGCTTCCTACTACGGCTCACCTCATGGAAAGAGGCGGGCTGGCGTGGGGTAATCCGGAAGAGCTGACCGGACTTCAAACTGCGTCCAAACCTGGTGGACAAGAAACTCAAGCTTGTCAGCGTAGTCGAGTTATGCTCATCCGCCGGATCCTCCCATGCCGACAACGGGCCTCCAACTTGTGGGAGTTTGATCGCACAGCACCGAACCTGAGCGGCTCTTGACACTATGTGCGAAGATGCACGGAAGGTGTCTTGTTCAAGGGCGCCGAGGCTCCGCATCCGCCATCAAGATCGCGGATTCAGCTCATGACATCAAGCCAGCGAGGTAAGCTATTTTACCCTTTACGGGACTCTTTTTCATAGTTTGACTCTATGCGGGATCTAAAACTCCCTCACATTTGACAGGGTGGCAAAAGCGTCCGGACAGGTTGTTGTCCGGCTCCCTTGCCGAAGACCAGCGGACGCCCGATTGATGGGCTGCTAGTTCCGGCACCTTACGTGGTCTTTGGAGAAGGAGGCCAAGAAGAAGGCCACGGGACTCGAAGGAGTTCCGGCGCCCAGTGTTGTCGGACTCATCGTCCGATGACTCGGCGGACTCCTCCCGCGAGACGAGGAGGAGGAAAGAGGCCTCTCCCCGGTGGGAGAGAAGAAAAGGAAGGCCGCCTAGCCCGGGGAGGCGGAGGATCAGAAGGAAGGACCCTCCTCCGGACTACACCACCAACACCGGCGATGGCGGAGAGGAGTGGCCACCAAGGACCAAGCCCCTGGCGAAATCGTAAGTGTCCGGACACCATAATAACTCATGGCGTTCCATTTGTCGCACAACATCTTCTAATGCCGAGTATAACCATGCAGCCCGCCCAAGGACGGGCTCGACGCTTCGTCGAGCGGCTCCCTGGATTCGTCGGATGTGAATAGCACCTCACTTCCGACCGCCTCGTCTCCTCCGGCCGTAGATGACGCCGGGGTGGAGTCCCAAAAGGGGCCCAGCCAGGAGGTGGTGGCCCTGGAGGTGCCGCAAGGTGACCTCCCGGACTCCGGGTGCAAAGGGGATAAAACCCCGAAGGGCTTCAAGTCTTGACCTGTCTTTGGACTCCGTGCGAAAACCGGTGGTTCCGGAGTCAGGCAGGCGACCCCTTCATAAGAAGGGCAAGACTGCGACGCCGGTGACCTCCGTCCAACCGGAGGCACCGGATGATTTGATGGAGGCGCTTCCATCAACAAGGAGCACATCACTGTTATGAGTGTGGTGATCCAGAAAGTTCAGTCCGCCAAGAGCGGGCTGACCGAAGCCTGTGCCAGCCTTCTAACAGCTTTGAGGTATGTATTTAAGATATGTAAAAATATTACCGCATAGGCGGTAGCCTCGATGCTCAGTTTGGTGTTGGAAAGAAAAGCCATGGCGAGGATCTAAATATATCGCAGGAGTCTAACATAAGTATGTCAATATGGGAATGCAGGCTGCTGCTCTGACCCTGCCACCTTGGCTGCGGAGGTTGATGCATTGAAGCGAGCCTCGGCGGTCGAGAACAGCTCGGACTTGCCAAAAAGCAGCTCGAGGACAAGGAAGGTAAGTAATACCTTATGGGAGTATTTGAAAGAAGTGGTTGCAAAGATGACAGGAATAACGTGAATCTGCGGGGCCACGAGCAGGTGGCGACCCTAAAGGCGGTGTCAAGGCCGAAAGCAATGCGGCCTGGAGTGCACCAGCGAGAGAAGCAGGAGGCGCGGTGGCGGAGGTGCGGCAAGAGCTCAGGCTCTCGTGAAAAACACGAGTTTGGGCGTGACTCAAAGACTCGAGTCGAGCTCGCCTCGGCCCTTGAGGCGTCAAAGCCGCTAAGGCCGAAGCCCAAAAAGCCCTCCAGGAAATTGAGGCGATGAAGAAGATAGCGGTGGGTAAGGAATTCTATATGCAAAGCAAGCATGTGAAAGTGAATTATCTGTTACTTACCCGAATCCGGAGCTCTCTAGGAGCATTCGCAGATCTGCCCATGATGTGTCCGATCTTGCCGCATTCTACCGAGCCGAGGAGGAAGCTCGGCGGAGAAGGTGTTCGGTCTCGATATCTTTGAGGCGGAAACCAGTGCCCATAGCGACCAGTTGAAGCAGCTGGTCGACCTCCATAAGGTGGCCGAACAAGCCATGAAGGGCCTCATAGTTCGGCTATGGCCTAAGGAAGCCATGCCTGGGAGCTACTACGGGTTGGTGAGGCTGCTGGTGGATGCCTGTCCATGGGTTGAAGTTGTTAAGCGCTCTGTCTGCATCGAAGGTGCCCGTAGGGCCCTTGCCCGTGCCAAGGTGCACTGGGGCAAGATGGACGCTGAGAAGCTTGTGACGGACGGACCACCACCGGGCAAGGAGCATCGCAAGCCCGAAATTATTATGAGGGCGTTCTGAAGGGTGCCCGCCTTATAGCGGGTGAATGCTCCAAAGATGTAATTTTTGAGTAGACTCGCATTTGTTATCCTGTACGCTGAAAACTTGTTCATATGCGCTAAGCAACACTTTTGAATTTAAAATATTGCCTTATGTGCGGCCATGTATTAAATTTGAGAGATGGCGAGTCGTCGGATTCAGCCCCCATGCCACAAGTGCTGGGGTGTTCGGGATAAACTTGAGCGCTCTTGTTCCCATTCTTGGGTCCTTGAGGAGGCGCTCTCATAACGAACAAGGCAACGGACTATAATGCTTGAACACTCTCCTTAGCCATAGAATTCTATAATTTTAAATTTAGTGAAGCCCTGGTATCGGAAGACCGAGTTTGGGGCGCTATCACGCCTAGGCGGACAATGCCGACTCCTCGCTCTAAGCGGCATAAGTCTTTAGGCACTCGAGAACCTCTCGAACAGCGACCGGCTCTCGCCATATCATGACGGTCAGTTTTAGCTTTCTCCACTGAGGTGCTTAACCCAGCTCAACCGGGGCACAATCCAGTGGTTGTCCCAGCGCTACCTTAGCCGATATAACGGAACATAAGGTATCAAAACATGGGGCAGGCAAACCCAACTATTGACCCAAGACATGATTGAACCGATGCATATAATGCTATAAGTTCGGGTGCCGCACTTGTGAAAGTGTTCGGACTTATCACACCTTGTTATGGGGTACTTAAGCCCCTGGTGTATTGCCCGTACCAAAGTGTACGGTTGCACAATGTCATAAATGAACATATATATAGAAAAAGGAATTCAATAATAGGTAGAAGCTATGTATTGTTTATTCAAAGGGCTGCGATAGAAGCGAGCGATACAAATAGTCACGATAAGCAAGGGGCGAGACTTTTAACATGTCCTCCTCCGAGGGTAAGCAGCGAGATGGTGTGTAAAACAGGTATCTGCTCATAATAGAGACCACTGGACACTCGGCGTAGCTTTCCGCTTCCTGGCTGTTGCATCGTGTGTTGGCGATTCTCTTGCCGGACAGGCTTCGTGAGAGCGGAGTCTGAAAGTAAAAAAAAAGAAGAAAAGAAAAGAATGACACAATTGGGAGCCACAGTGCGGTTGAGCCGCATTGCGGGCATGCCGTGGTCGTGCTCCTTCCCTATGCCCATGGTATTTCCAGGCGTAATTATGTACAGCGTAGTAATGGTTCGCAATTTCGCGAGGGCTGGGGCTTGGGCCGCCTTGCTATGCGTGCTTTCGGGCGTGCTAAGCGGTCTTGTTGTAGGTTAATCCGGCGGCGCTTGAGCGGTGTCGGGCGTTTAATAGCCGGACTCGAGAATCGCCTTAAGAGGCTGCTTTGTACTTCCGCCGCGAGGGCCACCGTATGCTCCTCCGTCCGGAGAGAGCGTTCGGTGTTTCCATTGACTGTAATGACTCCTCGAGGACCTGGCATCCTGAGCTTGAGATATGCGTAGTGCGGCACCGCATTGAACTTTGCAAATGCGGTTCGTCCGAGTAGTGCGTGATAGCCGCCGAGGAACAGGACTATGTCGAAGATTAACTCCTCGCTTCGGAAGTTATCCGGGGATCCGAAGACCACTTCAAGTGTAAGCGAGCCTGCAGTTGGCCTCTACACTGGTATGGCGCCTTTAAAGGTCGTCTTCGTGGGTTTAATCCTTGATGGGTCTATGCCGCTAATTGTGTCACGATAAAGCGGTTCGAGTTTCTTGCCGCCGTCCATTAGGACTCTAGTGAGATGAAATCCGTCAATGATTGGGTCTAGAACCAATGCGGCGAATCCGCCATGGCGGATGCTAGTGGGATGGTCGCTTCGATCAAAAGTGATCGGGCAGGAAGACCACGGGTTGAACTTTGGGGCGACTAGCTCCATCGCATATACGTCCCTTAGTGCACACTTCCGCTCCCTTTTGGGTATGTGGGTTGCGTATATCATGTTCACCGTCCGCACTTATGGGGAATCCTTCTGTCCTCTATTGTTCGGCGGCGGGGCTCCTCCTCGTCATCGCTATGCAGCCCCTTGTCATTGTTTTGACATTTAACTTGCGCTGCTTGAACACCCAACAATCCTGTTGGTGTGATTGGCTGGTTTTTGAAGTGTCGTGTATCCGCACGAGCGATCGAGTATTCGGTCCAAGTTGGACGGGCCCGAGTATTTCTTTTAAATGGCTTTTTCCGCTGACGGGTTTAGAGCCTCGAATCTGGCATTGGTCGTCGTATCCTCGGCATTATCACCGTTAACGCGGCGCTTGTGCTTGTTGCGACACGACCTGCCATTGTTGTCCTTGGTATCCTAATTACGGGGCTCTTGGTCATGTTGTTACTACGAGCTAGCCAGCTATCCTCTCCCATAAGCGGGTCATGAGTGTTGTGAGGGCTGCCATGGATTTGGCTTTTCTGTCCTAGGTGCGGGCAAGCCACTCGTCGCGGATGTTGTGTTTGAAGGCTGCAAGGGCCTCTCCATCCGGACAATCGACGATTTGATTTTTCTTGGTTAGGAACCGTGTCCAGAATTGTATGGCCGATTCCTCTGGCTGTTGAATTATGTGTCTTAGGTCATCGGCGTCTGGTGGTCGCACATATGTGCCCTGGAAATTGTCGAGGAATGCGGCTTCCAGGTCTTCCCAACAACCAATTGACTCTGTTGGCAAGCTGTTAAGCCAATGCCGGGCTGGTCCTTTAAGCTTGAGTGGGAGGTATTTGATGGCGTGTAGATCATCACCGTGGGCCATGTGGATGTGAAGGAGATAGTCCTTGATCCAAACCGCAGGATCTGTTGTGCCATCGTATGATTCAATGTTTACGGGTTTGAAACCCTCAGCGATTTGGTGATCCATCACTTCATCTGTGAAGCATAGTGGGTGTGCGGCGCCTCTGTATTGGGCTATATCACGACGCAGCTCAAATGAGCTTTCTCTACTGTGTTCGGCCCGGCCGGAGTTGCCATATCTGGCGTGACGGTTATCATCACGTGTCGCGGGGCGCCCACGCGATCCATAGATCGATCTTGTTTGCCTTGTCCTCCAATATGTCTCGCAGGTCTGGCGCATTTCCCAGCGCCTTGGTATTTTTTGAGCGCGCGGGTGCGGCTTGAGTTGAGGGCGAGAGGCCTCTGCCTTGACCACGAGGTGGTCGGTCGGCCGTGTCATGCACTTGGTGATGTAGGTTTGGGTGCTTCCTCCTCTAATCGGGGTAGCAGCCTGTGTTTTGGGTAGCTCTTGGAGGCGCTCGAGTTCATACTCTTGCCGCAAGGACTTGATCCATCTGTCACTAGCAAGTCTTGGTCAGCTCTAAGCTGTTGCTGCTTTTTCTTGAGGCTACTTGCCGTGGCCATGAGCCTGCGTTTGAAAGCGCTCTTGTTCGACGGGATCCTCGACCACGGCCAATTAAATCGTCGTCGAGGCTTGCTTCATCTTGGAGGAGGCATGTAATTATCGTCCTCTACCTCTCTTTCGCGCGCTCTCTCATGAGGGCTGGCTTCTCCATCCTCTGCGCTGAATCCTGCTTTGAAGGGGTTGTCTTTGGCATTGTCCGAGGTGTTATTGTCTCCGTGCGGAATCACCGCTTTTTCTTTGTGGCGGGATTTAGGCGGGCTCTTGACGCTTGGCGCTTAGGCTGTTTCTTGGAGGGGACATCATCCGTTGTTCCATCGCCATTCACATCTTTTGGGATGTCCACCATGTATATGTCATATGACGAGGTGGCCTTCCAGTGCCCTGTGGGCGCTGGTTCTTGGTCGTCTCCTACATCGTCGTCCATACCGTCGATGTCTTGGTCAAGTCGAGCATGTCGGTTAAATCATCGATAGTGGCTCTGAAGTGGGTGGTGGGTGGGCTTTGAATTTCTTCGTCGTCGCATCCCAACCTTCGACCATAATCCGGCCAGGGCTCTCGATAAAGAGAGACTTTAGTGAATTCAGGATGTCGCGAAGGGCAAGTCTTTGAAAGATGTCCGCGGTGAATTCCATGATCGGCACCCAATCGGATTTGATTGGCGAGGCGCGGAAGGCTCGAGTCCGAGAGGAGTCGCACCTTGATTCTGAGCCCAAAGGGCGAGGGGTAGGTGTACGGCTCAATCGCCGTAGAGATCGC
Organism: Aegilops longissima; assembly: GCA_021605205.1. Taxonomy (NCBI): domain Eukaryota; kingdom Viridiplantae; phylum Streptophyta; class Magnoliopsida; order Poales; family Poaceae; genus Aegilops; species Aegilops longissima. The sequence goes on along the minus strand of CM038677.1, from coordinate 541,147,166 downwards.
AGCCCCCGAGGCGGTGTCCAGCCACCCGTCCTCGATCGGCGCAGTCGGCTCCGAGCTGAAGGTCGCAGCGGACACTGGTGCGGCCTCCAGGACACTGTTCGGCGGCGAGCTAGATCATGCCCTCGTGACGGTCTGGCGGGCGCTTGTTGTGGCTCGAACCCGTCGAAGATCAAGTCTCCGCGGATGTCAGCCGTGTAGTTCAAACTTCCAAATCTGACCTGGTGGCCAGGGGCGTAGCTTTCAATCTGCTCTAGATGGCCAAGAGAATTTGCCCGCAGTGCAAAGCCGCCGAATACAAAGATCTGTCCGGGGAGAAAATTCTCACCCTGGAGCGCATCGTCGTTGATGATCGGAGGAGCCATCGGGCCTAAAGATAACGACACAGAGAAACTATCAATGAAAGCACCAATGTCGGTGTCAAAACCGGCGGATCTCAGGTAGGGGGTCCCGAACTGTGCGTCTAGGCAGATGGTAACAGGAGACAAGGGACACGATGTTTTTACCCAGGTTCGGGCCCTCTCGATGGAGGTAAAACCCTACTCCTGCTTGATTAATATTGATGATATGGGTAGTACAAGAGTAAATCTACCACGAGATCAGAGAGGCTAAACCATAGAAGCTAGCCTATGGTATGATTGTTGTTCATCCTACGGACTAAAACCCTCCGGTTTATATAGGCACCGAAGAGGGTTAGGGTTACACAGAGTCAGTTACAATGGTAGGAAATCTACATATCCGTATCGCCAAGCTTGCCTTCCACGCCAAGGAAAGTCCCATCCAGACACGGGACGAAGTCTTCAATCTTGTATCTTCAAAGTCCGGGAGTCCGGCTATCCGGATACCCCCTAATCCAGGACTCCCTCACTAACCATAGCATGAAACATATGGATCCAATTCAGCCCCTTATGAAGCAAAGCATAAACTAGGGTTTAAGCTTCTGTCACTCTAGCAACCCATCGTCTACTTATTACTTCCCAATGCCTTCCCCTAGGCCCAAACAATGGTTAAGTGTCATGTAGTCGACGTTCACATAACACCACTAGAGTAAAGACAACATACATCTCATCAAAATATCGAACGAATACCAAATTCACATGACTACTTATAACAAGACTTCTCCCATGTCCTCAGGAACAAACGTAACTACTCACAAATCATATTCATGTTTATAATCAGAGGGGTATTGATATGCATAAAGGATCTGAACATATAATCTTCCACCGAATAAACCAACTAGCATCAACTACAAGGAGTAATCAACACTACTAGCAACCCACAGGTACCAATCTGAGGTTTTGAGACAAAGATCGGATACAAGAGATGAACTAGGGTTTGAGAGGAGATGGTGCTCGTGAAGATACAGATTAACCCCCTCCCGATGAGAGGATTGATGGTGATGACGATGGTGACGATTTCCCCCTCCCGGAGGGATGTTTCCCCGGTAGAACAGCTCCGCCGAAGCCCTAGATTGTTTCCGCCCAGGTTCCGCCTCGAGACAGCGGCGCTTCGTCCTGAAAGCTTCCTTATGATTTTTTCCAGGGCAAAAGACACCTTATACCAGAAGATGGGCATTGGGGGGCTGCCAGGTGGCCCATGAGGTAGGGGGCGCGCCCAAGGGGGTAGGGCGCGCCCTCCACCCACATGGACGGTGGGTGGCCCTCCTCTGGTGCTTTCTTCGCCCAATATTTTTAATATATTCCAAAACTGACTTTCGTGGAGTTTCAGGACTTTTGGAGTTGTGTAGAATAGGTCTCTAATATTTGCTCCTTTTCCATCCCAGAATTCCAGCTGCCGGCATTCTCCCTCTTCATGTAAACCTTGTAAAATAAGAGAGAAACGGCATAAGTATTGTGACATAATGTGTAATAACAACCCATAATGCAATAAATATCGATATAAAAGCATGATGCAAAATGGACGTATCAAGGAGCCACGAGGGAGCGAGCGGCAAGCCCGAGGGGCACGCCCCCGGGAGGCCTGCATGGGCCCCTCGTGGCACCTCCACTACTAGGAAAAGGCTAATTAGTGGCGCACCTGTTTTGGCCATTAATGGCGCACTATAGGTGCGCCACTATTACCACGTCACATGTAACAAATACTAATGGCGCACCTATTGCAGGTAACAGTGGTGCACCTTGTAGTGTGCCATTACTATTGCTACAGGTGCGCCACTGGTAACTTTTTTTTTTGAATTTTTTTATTTTTTTCTGAATTTTGAAGGCGGGAAAATAGTAGTGACGCACCGTCTAACCCCCACCGTGTGCCATTGCTATTTTTGAATTTTGAATTTGGATATGGATCGTGATTTTTTTGCCCTTTTTTTGCTCGTTTTTTTGCACGATATTTTTTCAAATTTTGTTCTCGTTTTTGGATCTTGTACGTTCTTTTGCCGTAGAGGAGTTCGCCGGAAGGAGGGCCAAGGTCACCGGAGAGGAGGAGGAGGAGGTCACCAGAGAGGAGCTCGCCTACATCGCCGGAGAGGAGGAGGAGGTCGCCGGAGAGGAGTTCACCAGAGAGGAGGGAGGATAAACCGTGAGGGGAGGGGAGGAGAGGAGGGAGGAGGAGCTCACCGGAGAGGAGGGAGGAGGAGATCATCGGAGAGGAGGGAGGAGGAGCTCACCGGAGATGAGGGAGGAGAAACCGTGAGGGGAGGGGAGGAGAGGAGGGAGGAGGAGGTCGCCGGAGAGGAGGAGGAGGAGGAGGTCACCGGAGAGGAGGAGGGGAGTATGGTGGAGGAGAGGAGGGGAGATGGAGTGGAGGAGAGGAGCAGATGGAGTGGAGGAGAGGAGGAGATGGAGTGGAGGAGAGGTGGAGTGGAGGAGAACAATGAAGAGGTAAGGAGGAGAGGACCCCTTGACCATATATCTGAGCATAGTAATGGCGCACTGCAAGGCAGTCTTGGCATTACTTTTTTTATTTTATTTTTATTTTGAATTTTGAAGGCGGGAAGATAGTAATGGCGCACCGCGGGCAGGTGCGCCATTACTAACTTTTTTTATTTTTTGATATAGTTTGAATTTTGAAGGCGGGAAGATAGTAATGGCGCACCATGGGCAGGTGCGCCATTACTGAGTTTGATTTTTATTGAATTTTTTTGCCTCTCCAGATCTTGAAAGCCCCGTAACTTTTTCTGTTAGGTTTTTGGGGATTTTGAAAATGTTCAACGGGATTCCCCCGAATGAAATTGGATGTAACTTTTTGAGTAGATGATTTTTCATATAAAAAACTTTTTGATCGGAGTTCGTATGCAAAAGTTATGCCCATTTTACAAATTCTCGAGAGATTTTGAAAAAAAGTCAAAAAATCATGTTTGTAAATTTTGCTAACAACTAGACTACATATCACATGGGAATCTTAGTTTCTTTTAATTTTTTGACATTTCTATCATTTTTTTTATTGTTTTTGAAACTGAAAAGGTGGTCCACGGGGAGGGGGGGTGCATTTGGTGAATTTTTTGTAAGGCTCAGACGTGTGATGTGTAAATGTTAGTAGTGGCGCACCAGGGTACAGTGCGCCATTACTAGTTAAAACTAGTAATGGCGCACTATCCCCTAGTGCGCCATTAATAGTTTTGAAAAAAAAAGTAAAAGAAATTTGTTAGTAGTGGCGCACAGAGTGTGTGGTGCGCCATTACTAGTTAAAACTAGTAATGGCGCATTGTCCCCTGGTGCGCCATTACTAGTTTTGGAAAAATAAAAAAAATTGTTAGTAGTGGCGCACCGTGGGTGTGGTGCGTCATTAGTGATATGGACACTAATGGCGTACCTACACATGGTGCGCCACTCTATATAGCAGTGGTGCACCACATATGTGGTGCGCCATTAATGTCCATATTAGCTATAGCCCCTTTCCTAGTAGTGCTCCACCCCAAATTCCACTGATGTTTTGCTTGAACTACGTCGGTATTTCCCCAAAGAAGAAGGGATGATGCGGCACAACAGCGGTAGGCATTTCCTTCAGTGATGAGACCAAGGTTATCGAACCAGTAGGAGAACCACGTAACACTACGTAAATAGCACCTGCACACAAATAACAAATACTCGCAACCCGACATATTAAAGGGGTTGCCAATCCCTTTTGGGTAAGGGCGCCAGAAATTGGCAAACGGGCGTGAGAGAGTTGTAAATATTGATAGATCAAACGCCAAATAAAATAAAGTGCAGCAAGGTATTTTTATTTTTGGTTTAATAGATCTGAAAATAAAAGCAAAGGAAAATAGATCGCAAAGGCAAATATAATAAAAAAGAGACCCGGGGGCCGTAGGTTTCACTAGTGGCTTCTCACGAGAAATATAGCAAACGGTGGGAGAATAAATTACTGTTGGGCAATTGATAGAACTTCAAATAATCATGACGATATCCAAGCAATGATCATTATATAGGCATCGCGTCCAAGATTAGTAGACCGACTCCTGCCTACATCTACTACTATTACTCCACACATCGACCGCTATCCAGCATGCATCTAGTGTATTAAGTTCATGGAAAAACAGAGTAATGCAATAAGAATGATGACATGATGTAGACAAGATCTATTTATGTAGAAATAGACCCCATCTTGTTATCCTTAATAGCAACGATACATACGTGTTGGTTCCCTTTCTGTCACTGGGATCAAGCACCGTAAGATCGAACTCATCACAAAGCACCTCTTCCCGTTGCAAGATAAATAAATCGAGTTGGCCAAACAAAACCCAAATATCGGATAAGAAATACGAGTCTATAAGTAATCATGCATATAAGAGATCAAAGAACACTCAAATAACTTTCATGGATAAAAAGAAAATCTGATCATAAACTCAAAGTTCATCGGATCCCAACAAACACAACGCAAAAAGAGTTACATCATATGGATCTCCAAGAGACCATTGTATTGAGAATCAAACAAGATAGAGGAAGCCATCTAGCTACTAACTACGGACCCATAGGTCTGCAAAGAACTACTCACGCATCATCGGAGAGGCACCAATGGACATGACGCACCCCTCCGAGATGGTGTTTAGATTGGATCTGGTGGTTCTGGAACTTGTAGCGGCTGGAATTAATTTTTGTCGACTCCCCTAGGGTTTCTGGAATATTGGGGTATTTATAGAGCAAAGAGGCGGTTCAGGGGGCACCCGAGGTGGGCACAACCCACCTAGGCGTGCCTGGGCCCCCAGGCGCACCCTGGTGGGTTGTGCTCCGCTTGGAGCACCCCCGAGGTGCTGCTCTGGCCCACTGGATGTCTTCTGGTCCAAAAAACCAACAAAGAGTTTCGCTATGTTTGGACTCCGTTTGGTATTGATTTCCTGCAATGTAAAAAACATGCAGAAAACAGTAACTGGCACTTGGCACTATGTCAACAGGTTAGTACCCAAAAATGATTTAAAATGACAATAAAATGATTGAAAACATCCAAGAATGATAATATAACAGCACGGAACAATAAAAAATTATAGATACGTTGGAGACGTATCAGCATCCCCAATCTTAATTCCTGCTCGTTCTCGAGTAGGTAAATGATAAAAACAGATTTTTTTATGTGGAATGTTGCCTAACATATTCATCACATATTCTCTTCTTTGTAGCATGGACATTAGGAATTTTATATGGTTCAAAGAAATAGTCTAGTTTTGACATGAGATTTAAATACTCAAGCATATCAACAAGCAACCATGTCTTTCAAAATATCAACGCTAAAATAAGTTATCCCTAGCCCATCATGTTCAATCATTGATCCAATCATGAAACACACACGCATATTAGCTACACCCAATGCTCAAGTATGATCATAGTGCCTCCTAGTTGGTTCTTTATAAGAGAAGATGGAGACTCAAATTAAAAATAAATATTGCATAAAGTAAAAGAAAGGCTCTTCGCGGAGGGAAGTAGGGATTTGTAGAGGTGCCAGAGCTCAAAGCGAAAAACTTAGAGATAAAAATATTTTGAGAGGCATACTTTTCCCACCAACGAAAACGACTTAGAGCTCCCAACACTTTCGGTGCTAGATATATCATAGGCGGTTCCCAAACATAAAATAAAGTTTATTCCTTTTTCAACCATACTTTCACTTTCCATGGCTAGTCGTATCCACGGTTGCCCTCCATACCAACACTTTCCAAGGAATTTATTATTTGACAACATAAAGTAAATTCATTTTTCATTTCGGGACTGGGCATCCCTAATACCTTTGCCTTACTCTCATGCAATGACAAGTGAATAAACATTCATCGTGAGAATAACACATCTAGCATGGAAAATATCGGCCACCCCTCACCGCCTCGCGAGCGGTACGAGCACACAAAAGAGAAATTTATTTTGAAAAATTAGAGATGGCACATACAAATTTGGTTAGAATGGCAAAAGAATACCGCATACTACTATAAGTACTGTAGCAAACCAATTCATATTTTATTCTTGCATTATATCTACTGTATTCCAGCTTTTCTATGGCAAAAACTCATCAAACAAAACCATAGAATCATCAAAACAAGAACACAACGCAAAGAAAACAGAATCTGTCAAAAACAGAATAGTCTGTAGCAATCTGGATATTTCGAATACTTCTGAAACTCCAAAAATTCTGAAAATTTAGGGCGACCTGAGAAATTTGTATATTAATCTTCTTCAAAAAGAATCAGAGCTAAATCCCATTTCTGTGATTTATGAAAATTATTTTTGTGAATGCAAAAGTTTCTATTTTTCAGCAAGATCAAACAACTATCACCCAAGAAGATCCTAAAGGCTTTGGTTGGCACAAACACTAATTAAAACACAAAAAACACAATCATAACAGTAGCATAATTGTGCAAACACTCAAGAACAGAAAGCAAAAAACGAAAATAAATTTTATTCATTGGGTTGCCTCCCAAGAAGCGCTATTTTTTCACGCCCTTAGCTAGGCATAAAGCAAGGATCTAAGTTTTTTCATCCTTCTCCTTAGTTTCTTTAGAGGTATTTTTGTCATGAGGTTTTGTAAAAAGAACATAAAACATATTATCCATAGAAACTTTGGCACTATTAAGCCGCTTATCATCATAACCCATTTGATTTCCAGCAACAATCCAAGAGTAATGTTGATTAACATTATTTAAAACTTGTTGGATTATATCTAAAATTGGGACTTCCTTTTTAAGATTCTCATCAAAGATTTGATTATCCCCAAGCAAATGTCTTAACGCATAATCACTATTGTAAAGAATTTTATCTATCACGGGATTTTCACGATTCATATCATAAAAATCAAAGATTTTCCTAGCTTCCCGTATTATGTAGTCAAATTCATTCATAAGAACGAGACTGGCCAACTTCTTAGCCTTGGGATTTTTTATAACGGGAAGCTCAAAAAACAGTATTTGCAAAGTAGGATGAGTACGGATAAATTTACTTTCAAGTTTAAAACTAGTGCTGAAATAGCATCCGCATAAGATCTAGTAGTTCTAAGTATAGGAGCATCATCAAGACTTAGATTTCCAACACAATTGAAAAAATTCTTGGATACTTTCTTTTCCCATAACATTCCCTTGCCCCAAGATAAAAGTTTTAGCATCCAGATTGCCCGTACGTCCAACCTTAGGAGTTAGGTCATCATCTATTGCTACCATACCGTAATCACTCATGATTGCAAGCAAAGGATAGATCTGACAAGAAAACAGCGAACGAAAAAGAGGGCGAATAAAACGGCAAATTTTTGTGAACTGGGGAAGAGGAAAATGAGAGGCTAATGGCAAATAATGTAATTGCAAGGAGATGAGATTTGTGATTAGGAACCTGGTAGATGTTGATGATGTCCCAACGGCAACGGCACAAGAAATCATCACGTGGCCGGGAGACTATCTTGACGTGACCCTCCCCAGCAACGGCGCCAGAAATTCCTTTCGATGTTTGCTTGAACTACGTCGGTATTTCCCCAAAGAGGAAGGGATGATGCAGCACAACAACGGTAGATATTTCCCTTAGTGATGAGACCAAGGTTATCGAACCAGTAGGAGAACCATGCAAAACTACGTAAACAACACCTGCACACAAATAACAAATACTCGCAACCCGACGTATTAAAGGGGTTGTCAATCCCTTTCGGGTAACGGCGCCAGAAATTGGCAAGCGGACGTGAGAGAGTTGTAAATATTGATAGATCGAATGCCAAATAAAATAAAGTACAACAAGGTATTTTTGTATTTTTGGTTTAATAGATCTGAAAATAAAAGCAAAGGAAAATAGATCACAAAGGCAAATATAATAAAGAAGAGACCCGGGGGCCATAGGTTTCACTAGTGGCTTCTCTCGAGAAAAATAGCAAACGGTGGGTGAACAAATTAATGTTGGATAATTTATAGATCTTCAAATAATCATGACGATATCCAGGAAATGATCATTATATAGGCATCACGTCCAAGATTAGTAGACCGACTCCTGCCTGCATCTACTACTATTACTCCACACATCGCTCGCTATCCAGCATGCATCTAGTGTATTAAGTTCATGGAAAAATGGAGTAATGCAATAAGAATGATGACATGATGTAGCCAAGATCTATTTATGTAGAAATAGACCCCATCTTGTTATCCTTAATAGCAACGATACATATGTATCGGTTCCCTTTCTGTCACTAGGATCAAGCACCGTACGATCGAACCCATCACAAAGCACATCTTCCCATTGCAAGATAAATAGATCAGCTCGCCAAACAAAACCCAAATATCGGAGAAGAAATACGAGGCTATAAGTAATCATGCATATAAGAGATCAAAGAAGACTCAAATAACTTTCATGCATAAAAAGATAGATCTGATCATAAACTCAAAGTTCGTCGAACCCCAACAAACACACCACAAAAAGAGTTACATCATATGGATCTCCAAGATACCATTGTATTGAGAATCAAACGAGAGAGAGGAGCCATCTAGGTACTAACTACCGACCCGTAGGTCTACAAAGAACTACTCACGCGTCATCGGAGAGGCACCAATGGACATGATGCACCCCTCCGAGATGTTGTTTAGATTGGATCTGGTGGTTCTGGAACTTGCGGCGGCTGGAATTGATTTTCGTCGACTCCCCTAGGGTTTCTGGAATATTGGGGTATTTATAGAGCAAAGAGGCGGTTCGGGGGGCAGAACCACCTGGGCGCGCCTGGGCCCCCAGGCGCGCCCTGGTGGGTTGTGCTCCCCTCGGAGCACCCCCGAGGTGCTTCTCCAACCCACTAGATGTCTTCTGGTCCAAAAAAATCCACGAAAAGTTTCGCTTTGTTTGGACTCCGTTTGGCATTGATTTTCCACAACGTAAAAAACATGCAGAAAACAACAACTGGCACTTGGCACTATGTCAATAGGTTAGTACCAAAAAATAGTATAAAATGACTATAAAATGATTGTAAAACATCCAAGAATGATAATATAACAGCATGGAACAATAAAAAATTATAGATACGTTGGAGACGTATCATCCACCTCTATAAATACTCAAATATTCCCCTAACATAAGATAGACACCCAAAATATTTTTTTTCGCTGCCGCAAGTTCCAGAACCATGAGATCTCATCTGGAGGCCTTCTCCGTTACTCCACCAGAGGGGGAATCGATCACGGAGGGGTTCTTCATCATCATTGTTGCCCCTACGATGATGCGTGAGTAGTTTACCACAGGCCTACCTGTCCATTGTTAGTAGCTAGATGACTTCTTCTCTCTTTTTGATCTTCAACACAACGTTCTCCTCAATGTTCTTGGAGATCTATTTGATGTAATGACTTTTTGCAGTGTGTTTGTTGGGATCCGATGGATTGTGAGTTTATGATCAGATCAATCGATGAATATTATTTGAGTTTTTTCTGAACTCTTTTATGCATGATTAATATAGCCTCGTATTTCTTCTCTGATTTATTGGTTTGGTTTGGCCAACCAGATTGATTTATCTTGTAATGGGAAGAGGTTCTTTGTAATGGGTTCGATCTTGCGGTGCTCAATCACAGTGACAAAAGAGGACATAACACGTATGTATCATTTCTATTAAGAGCAAAAATACGGGGTTTATTCATACGTGAGTTTATCTTGTCTACATCATATCATCTTGCTTAAAGCATTACTCCATTTTTTCATGAACTTAATACACTAGATACATGATGGATAGCGGTCGATGCGTAGAGTAATAGTAGTAGATGCAGGCAGGAGTCGGTCTACTAATATTCAACGTGATGCATATGTACGATCATTGCCTTGGATATCATCATAATTATTTGCTTTTCTATCAATTGCCAATAGTAATTTTTTTACCCACTGGATGTTATTTTGTCGAGAGAAGCCTCTAGTGAAAAATATGGCCCCCGGGTCTATCTTTTATCATATATTAAAACTAAAAATACCTTGCTGCAATTTTATTTTATTTATTTTGTATTTTTGTTCAAACTATCAATCAAAAAATATACAATTTAATCTTGCACATAACCCTTGAGAGATTGACAACCCCTTTACGCGTTGGGTTGCAAGTATTTTTTATCTGTGTGCAGGTGTTGTTTACATAGTGTTGCTTGGTTGTCCTACTGGATTGATAACCTTGGTTTCATAACTGAGGGAAATACTTATCTCTACTGTACTGCATTATCCTCTCCTCTTCGAGGAAATCCCAACGGAGCTCACAAGTAGCAGGAAGAATTTCTAGCACCGTTGTCGGGGAGACACCATCAACATCTATCAAGTACCTATGCATAAAATAGCATCTCCTTGCAATTACATTATTTGTCATTTGCCTCTCGTTTTCATCTCCCCCACTTCTAAAAAGTTTTTACAAAAATACAAAAATATTTTCTGTTTGTCTTTTTCTTGTTTGATCTTTTGCTTGACCACTTTATTGTTATGGCTAGTTCTTCTCTTTGTTTCTTGTACCCCTGAAAATGAAGTTCTCAATTTTAAGAAAAGGGGGTGGGGGAATTTAAAAGATGCTTGGTATAGAATTTGTGATGCTCATAATAGATCTATTCATAAGCAATCCACTACTATCCTTCTTCGTAATTTTTATGTGGGCATTACTACTGGGTATAGATTCGTTCTTGATACTATTATTGGAGGGAATTTCTTGAGTTGTCCCCCTATGGATGCTTTCAATGCTATGGGAAATCTAGTTGGATCTCCGCCTATCACTATTAATGCAATAATTTTAACTCTGGAACATGTTATGCAACGACTAGATGCTATAAAAAATGCCTACCATAGAGCATATTGAAAATTTGGATAAGAAGATTCACAACCATGTTGCTCAATTTGGATCAAACGTAGGGATTACCCTTAAGATGTTAAAGGAGAAAGAACCAATGATTAATGAAAGGGTAGAACAAAGTCCCGCTAGGATTGATAAGTTGGAAGAAATATTTAATAATTTAGGTTCTTCTTTCTCTTCCGTCAAAAATGTTGAAAAGACTCCTCCTAGTAAGAATTGCAAGTTTACTTATGTTCCTAAAAACAAAGGTGCCCCTTCTAGTAGCAACAACGAAGATCTTAAGATGATTAGTGTTCACCCCAATTTTGTTGAGTTGATAGAGAAGCCTACTTGCGATTGTAAATTCCTTAACTTTGTTCCTAGAAGCGTGATCACTAAAAATATGCATGCTAGGACTCATAATTTTTTATGTGTGATTGAGGAGTTAGAAACCAAAATAACAACACTTGAAACTATGCATTATGCCTAGCAAGGGGCATAAAACAATAGCGCTTGTTGGGAGGCAACCCAATAGTTATCCTTTAAATTTTTGTTTCTTTCCTGTTTTTAATAAATACACAATTATGCTACTGTTATGATTGTGATTTTCATGTTTTAATTAGCATTAGTGCTAGGTAAAGCCTTTAGGATGGTTTGGGTGATAGTTGACTTGATTCTATCAAAAACAGAAACTTTTGTGCCCAGTTCTGGAATTTTGTAAATTCACAGAAACGTGATTTTGCTCTAAATGGTTTACACATAATTGAAATACAAAATTCCCATGTTTTCATATTTTTAAATATTTTTTAGAGTTACAGAAGTATGGTCATTGTTCAGATTGCTACAGACTGTTCTGTTTTTGACAGATTCTGTTTTCGTTGCATTATGTGCTTATTATGATGAATATATGGATTGTATCGGGGGGTATAAGCCATGGTAAAGTTAAAATACAGTAGGTATAATGCAATAACACAATATGAATGGGTTTGCAGTAGTACCTAAGGTGGTGATTTGCTTTATTATACTAACGGATCTCACAAAGGTTTTTGTTAAGTTTTGTGTGATTGAAGTTTTCATGTTTTGGGTGAGATCACGAAGGATGAGGAAATAAGGATTGGCAAGAGCATAAACTTGGGGATGCCCGAGGCACACCAAGGCAATATTAAAGGACTCACAAGCAACTAAGCTCCCCTCTTTTCTTCCAACGGCCTTCGGTAATTTTACTTTGAGCTATATTTTTATTCGCCACATATCATGAGTTTTGCTTGGAGCATCTTGTATTATACGAGTCTTTGCTTGTTTTTATTTTTAGTTTGTCACAATCACCCTTGCTGTGAGGATTGCATGAAGAGAGACTTCTTGCAATCAACCCTAGGACATTCCTGCTCCGGCACATAATCCAACTCCTCAGCCACATGCTCATAGCCCGAGTCATATGGCAGACTCATCATTTGTCCGTCGTCATAGGCGCCGGTATTGAGGAACCGGAGAGGGTCCTCCTGCTCCATCTCATCATCCATTCCTTGTTCCACGGGGGCGACTACATCATCTAGTATTGGACCCTATCCTCACGTCGTCCGCCGCTCTCACCCGGCACAAGGAGGCGCTGGTAATTGCGTAGGCGGGGTATTCATACCTTGCTGATGTGTTGTCATTGGTGTGCTCTCGGCCACCTCCACATGAAGAAGATTCTTCACCTACAGCGGCATCCAACCCTTGCATTCTCCAAGCCGCATCAGGTTCTCATCCTCATCTTCCCCGAGTCGTACTGGAGGAGCCAAATCCACGTGGCCCACTTTGACACTCGCCAAGGAAACCCTGAAGGTGCCAACGGGGATCGGTTGGCTATGGAACATGTGTTCCAAGGGATTCATTATCATTGCCTTTCCCACGTTCACCTTATGGTCGTTGATCATGTAGAGAATGATGCACAGGGTTTCATCGGCCTGCGAAGACATGTCTGCAGCGTCAGACATCTGAAGGCAACGAAAATGGAAGATTATAGATATGTTGGTGCGACATGTAATTACCATGAGGGCATCGAGATCAGCCAAAGTCCAAGGCATGCCTAGCATGCCAGAGACAGAGGATGGGTTGCTATGTGCGGCTACGGGAGCAGACGCGGGTGCAGGAGGAGGTGTGGTTACGAGAGTAAGTGATGGTGCAATGTTCACCGAGTTGCTCCTGACGAAGCTGGGAATGGGGAAATCATTTGCAGTTTTGTCTGGATTTTGCTTCGTCCAATCAGTAACAGCCGGAATCAAGGTATTAACATACCAAAGCTATGGAATCATTTTTGCAAGCAGCTAAAGCTGCATTGACTGCCTGCTGGACCAACTCGTCTATGGCCGCTTCTGCGGGCTCAACTACTTTTCTCTCGGCCTCATATGCATTTGTCTCGACCGCAAGGTTCACCTTCTCGTCGATGTTCACCTGACCAAACTTCTTTTTCTACCTTTTGGCCTTCGGGCCCTCGTCGTATTAGTACTTCCACGTGGCGCCGTCTCCGACACCGTGCACACGTCCATATTGTGGCCGCTGGTCCAAAGGGAGTCCCTTCGGTATGTTCAAGGCCCGGTTGAGAGGGGTGTCCCACTTGGGCCTCGTCGATGACTCATACGACGATTCACTTTTGCCCGCAAGCCCGTGTTGCTCTTTTTGTGAAAGGAACGTGAATCGTTTACAAATGTTACTACAATGGGTAGTCGAATTGATCAGAAGGTACATGTAAGGTGGTAAAATAATAATTACCAGTAATCTAATCAATTTCCTCATGACCGGGTCCATGTACCAAACCTTCTTTTCCTTGTCCCACTTGTATCGGGCCCTGATGAATTCATGCTCCCGCGGGTCGGTGAACTCTGCGTAGGGGTTTGGGATCCCCGTGGCTTCACATTCAGGGTCCTGCTTATTCCATATGGGCCTCTTGCCAAGGTAGCCACAGCTTCCAAGGTAGTGGTTCCCCGTGTTCCTTTCCTAAAGCCCCTTAAATTTCTCGGACTTAAGCTTAGCTTCTTAGGTAGCCCAAGTGTCCTTGAATTTTTCAAACTCCTCTTCGTAAGTGTCGAATTGTCCGCTAAAATCTTGCACAGGGGTTCTTTATCATCAATGGCTCGTTTCACCCTCACTTCCATGCAACCAATATGTTATTGAACTTGTCCATGATATCATCTTCCCGCGGAAGTTTGCGGTCATCCCGGCCTGGGAACTCGTATTTGTTGTGCAACTTCATTAGGAGGAAGTGCTCCATATTTGGTTTACTCCTTAAGTCAAATTCGTTGATGCTCGCGGTATCCCATAGGATGCGTCCAAGTTGGTTGATGTAGTCTTTGCGAGCTTCAACTAGCATTAATGGCTCGAATTTGCCAGGGTGCACCTTTGTGAGCATCAGTTTGCCGATGCCGAGCTTGTTAGGGCGTCGTGTCCTATTCTTCTTATTCTTTTTGTTAGCGGCTTCTACGCCAGTACCATCCGCACCTGTCACGACGCCGCAAGTGTCGGTGCCATCGGTGTCGATGTCGGCGGCGGTACCATCGTCCGCTATGACCAGGGCACCCTGCAAACCTTGTGTTTGCTGACTAGACAAAAATTCAAGGTAATCATGCTGATGGTCATACTGTATGCCGTCGGCAGCGTGGTCAGAAGCCCCGGCTTCGTCATTGTTCGACATTTTTCCTACGATTAAGTCTGGTCGTCTAATTATGAAACTATAGTAAAATGAGTAATGATATAGAAAAAGACCTATGGTTTGCAGGAATGCCATTTCATTTCAGTCTCGGCAAATCCTGGGCACTCGATATGCCTACTTTCTAGCACAAGTTATGCCGAAATTCACGGGAAATTTCGGCATGACCTTTGCTAAAAAGTGGACATATCGAGCGCCTGAAATTCACCGGAATGGAAATGAATCAACATTCTGGCAAACATTGGCCACTCGGATCATTTTCCCTCCAAAGATATACTAGAAGGATACATCTGGATCACCACATACACATCAAACCACTTGCTTTGACATCCCACACATGATACCAACGGTACTGAATTTATAAAACAAAACTAATAATAAAGCAAATTGGGTTTCTTTCGTCCGTCATGGCATTTTTTAGAAAAGTCCCTCCATTTCAGAGAATTCAACCCGCAGCCCTGTTTTAAGTTAAAACGAATCGTTTTTTCATATTTTACACAAAAGTCCCTGTATTTTGTTGAAATCAACCCGCAGTCCGGATTTAAGTCACACCCGAATCGTTATTTTACATTTTCCGAAA
This sequence comes from Aegilops longissima, assembly GCA_021605205.1. Classification (NCBI taxonomy): domain Eukaryota; kingdom Viridiplantae; phylum Streptophyta; class Magnoliopsida; order Poales; family Poaceae; genus Aegilops; species Aegilops longissima. The sequence continues at coordinate 541,131,735 of CM038677.1, read as the reverse complement.
AACCCCTGATGTTTTAGGTAATTCAACCGCGGATCATATTTAAGTCAAACAATGTTTTTTTAAATCATCCATATCTGTTAAACCGTAACTCCGATTTGAACATGTTATATATGAAATTTGATTAGAAAAATATGTAGAATATGAATATGAGATTATTTTCCCCTATTAAATATTTTTAAATATTATTTAGAATATATTTAAGTCAAACAAATGATTTTCTAAATTATCCATATCTTTTAAACCGTAACGTTGATTTTAGCATATTTTATTAGAAAAATATGTGGAAACTAAATATGATGTTAATTTTACCTGTTAAATATTTTTAAAATATTGTATTGGGAGCAAACTTATAATTTATAACGTAAGATCCGTTTTCCTTTCGTACCGGCGGCGACACGGATTGCAAATAAACACCCCACTATAACAATATAGGGAAAAAAACATCGATAACTACACATGCATACCTCTGAAAAATGTCGCAGGGGAAAACAACAGATTTCTCATCGCGAGAGTGAGAGAAAGCGAGAGAGAGAGAGAGAGAGAGAGAGAGAGAGAGAGGGAGGGAGAGGGAGGAGAGAGGGAGAGAGAGACGCCTTAGGATTAAACATATTCAAACATGTTTTTTTTGTTTTGTGTGAACACCGAGGCCATCGCCGGCAAGGGTGAGAAGGAGGATAAGCGGCAACACAAATATGATGCCTCACAAAAATAAAGGAGATGGACCTATTGTGGTCTTGAGTGATGGTTGTTAGGTTAAGAGTGTGTGTTATGTTTTCTCTCCCATTGCAACGCATGGGCTCTTTTGCTAGTAAAACAAAATAACATAAAATAGAAATAAATTGATACCAACCAAAATTCCTAGAATAACATTTCTGTAGTAATTTGATACCTAGATAAATTCCTAGAATAAATTTTATGTCCTGATTTGATAGCTAGCTAAATTCCTAGAATGAAATTTCGATACACTTAGGGTTCCTATAATAAAATTCTTATACGCTTAGGGTTCCTAGAAGCAAAAATCCTAGAATAAAATTTATGTCCTAATTTGATACCTAGCTAAATACCAATAAAAATTCCTAGAATAAAATCTCTGTCCTAATTTGTTACCTAGATAAATTCCTAGAATAAGATTTTTTTTAATTTGATACCTAGCTAAATTCCTAGAATAAAATTTCTATACACTTAGGGTTCCAAAAATAAAATTTATATAGACTTAGGGTTCCTAGAAGCAAAACTCCTAGAATAAAATTTCTTTCTGAATTTGATACCTAGCTACAAATCAAAATTCCTAGAATAAAATTTTTGTCCTAATTTGATACCTAGCTAAATTCTGAGAATAAAATTTCTATACACTTAGGGTTCCTAAAATTTCTGTCCTAATTTTATACATAGCTTAATACCAATCAAACTAGCTACCTAGGGTTCATACTAAATCCTAGCTACCTAGGGTTCATACTAAAACCTAGGGCAGACAGAGAGGAGGGGAGAGAGAAGGAGGGGCAAGGGCTTACGGGGGCGACGGACGGTGGAGGGTGACGGACGGCAACGAGGAAGGGCGACAGAGGTTGGGGGAGACGAGCGCGGGTGGAGGAGGGCGACGAGCGGGCTAGCGACGGAGGGCGACAGAGTGCGCACGGAGGGCACCTGACGGCGATGGACGGTGACGGAGGAGGAGGGGGAATGGGGATGGGGATCGGGAATTAAGAGAGGCCCCCGCGCGCGGGCGATTAAGTCCAAATAGCAGAAGTGCGGTTCCAGGCTCGCGCTATAGCTAAGTTAGGTGTAGCGCGTGTGTCCCATTCCCTCGCTACTGCTAAGTTAGCTATAGCGCGGGTTTAGAACCGCGCTGCTGCTATTCCTTTAATTTTTCTTTTTCATTTTTATTTTCTTTTTCTTTTGATTTTATTTTTCCTTTTCCTTTTTCTTTTCATTTTCTTTTCTGTTCTTTTTACTTTTCTTTTCATTTTATTTTTTCCTTTCTCCTTTCTCCTTTTCTTTTTCTTTTTTCCCCAAAAGACGATCGAGTCAGAACCATGCTTACGTATTACACATCATTTGACCGATAATGATTAAGCGCGTACACAAAATAAATACATATTTATATATATATATATATAAATGATGGTTTCTCAGCGTCGATTTGTGAGTGAGCTTCTTTCCCTTTTTGCTCATTGTCGAATAATTTATAACCCCCATGCTACTGTAAAGTAGGAGTAGCGTGTTCCACGAAGCCGGGCTACTGATAAACCTCCACCTATAAGGTTTTTCCTACCAGTGTCCAATTGATCAAAATTATTATTTTTGGCCAGACTGTTGATCAAAAAGCGGCGGTGATGCGACCTTGAGATTGGCATCATTTGTTCCGGAATGACCGATCCTATTATTGATAATTAATTCGTCATGCAAGATCGATCCCTCCAAATCCAGAAATCGCTAAATGGCAAACATTACACATTTTCCCCATAATTTTCCACAACCACATTGCATTTAATAAAAATTTCTGAATACAAGGTAAATGGTCGTTTTTTATACCTCGTCGTTGTTTCTGGCACGGTGTGCGACTTTAAAGGCACCATAGTTTCACTCATCGCCGGGAGGAAGCTATGATGGGGATGATCACGGGCCTTTCCCGTCTTCTTCTCTGGTCCTTTCGCCGAGGACTACTGCCGCACCGGTGGGGGAGGCTGCAACCTCCACACGACGTCACAGGCTCTGCCACCTCTGTGCCAGATGATACGTCTCCAACGTATCTATAATTTTTGATTGTTCCATGCTATTATATTATCTGTTTTGGATGTTTATGGGCTTTATTAAACACTTTTATATTATTTTGGGACTAACATATTGACCCGAGCCCAGTGCGAGTTCTGTTTTTTCCCTTGTTTGGTGTTTGAAGAAAAGGAATATCAAGCGAAGTCGAAGCGGAATGAAACCTTCGGATAAGTTATTTTTGGAAGGAAAGCTACCCGATAGACTTGGAGTGCACGTCAGAAAAAGCGAGGGAGCCACGAGGTAGGGGGCGCCCACCCCTAGGGCACGCCCTCCACCCTCGTGGGCCCCTCGTGGCTCCCCTGACGTATTTTTTTCACCTATATATACCCATATACCCTAAAAACTTCGGGGAACAGAATAGATCTGGAGTTCCGCCGCCGCAAGCCTCTGTAGCCACCAAAAGTCAATCGGGACCCTGTTCCGGCACCCTGCCGGAGGGAGGAACCCTCACCGGTGGCCATCTTCATCATTCCGACGCTCTCCATGACGAGGAGGGAGTAGTTCACCCTTGGGGCTGAGGGTATGTACCAGTAGCTATGTGTTTGATCTCTCTCTCTCGTGTCCTTGATTTGGCACAGTCTTGATGTATCGCGAGCTTTGTTATTATAGTTGGATCTTATGTTGCTTCTCCCCCTCTACTCTCTTGTAATGGATTGAGTTTTCCCTTTGAAGTAATCTTACCGGATTGAGTCTTTAATGATTTGAGAACACTTGGTGTATGTCTTGCCGTGCGTATCTGTGGTGACAATGGGATATCACGTGATTCACTTGATGTATGTTTTGGTGATCAACTTGCGGGTTCCGCCCATGAACTTATGCATAGGGGTTGGCACACGTTTTCGTCTTGATTCTCCGGTAGAAACTTTGGGGCACTCTTTGAGGTTCTATGTGTTGGTTGAATGGATGAATTTGAGATTGTGTGATGCATATCGTATAATCATACCCACGGATACTTGAGGTGACATTGGAGTATCTAGGTGACATTAGGGTTTTGGTTGATTTGTGTCTTAAGGAGCTATTCTAGTATGAACTCTAGGGCTGTTTGTGACACTTATAGGAATAACCCAACGGATTGATTGGAAAGAATAACTTTGTGGTGGTTTCGTACCCTACCATAATCTCTTCGTTTTTTCTCCGCTACTAATGACTTTGGATTGACTCTTTGTTGCATGTTGAGGGATAGTTATATGATCTAACTATGTTATTATTGTTGAGAGAACTTGCACTGGTGAAAGTATGAACCTAGGCCTTGTTTCCTAGCATTGCAATACCGTTTACGCTCACTTTTACCACTTGTTACCTTGCTGTTTTTATATTTTCAGATTACAAAAACCTACATCTACCATCCATATTGCACTTGTATCATCATCTCTTCGCCGAACTATTGCACCTATACAATTTACCATTGTATTGGGTGTGTTGGGGACACAAGAGACTCTTTGTTATTTGGTTGCAGGGTTGCTTGAGAGAGACCATCTTCATCCTAAAGCCTCCCACGGATTGATAAACCTTTGGTCATCAACTTGAGGGAAATTTGCTCCTGTCCTATAAACCTCTGCACTTGGCAGCCCAACAACGTCTAAAAGGAGAAGGTTGCGTAGTAGACATCAAGCTCTTTTCTGGCGCCGTTGCCGGGGAGGCTAGATAAGCGGCACTCACGCCTCGTCAACTAAGCTCTATTCTGGCGCCGTTGCCGGGGAGGTGAGTGCTTGAAGGTATATCTTTAGATCTTGCAATCGAATCTTTTTGTTTCTAGTTTTAGCACTAGTTTAGTTTATAGAAGAAAACTATAAAAAATGGAATTGAGTTTGCCTCATACGCTTCATCTTTTTAATATCTTTCATGAGTATGATGGAAAGGAAAATTGTGCCAAAGTGTTAGAAGAAGAATGTATTAAAATGTTTGGCACTAAATATGTGAATGATGAGCATGATTGCAATGTTGTTAGTATGAATTCCTTGAATATCCATGATGCTAATGATATGCAAAGCCACAAGCTTGGGGAAGCTATGTTTGATGAAGATGATATTTTTTGTCCCCCAAGCTTTGATGAGCAAATTTACTATGATGAAAGCATGCCTCCTATCTATCATGATTATTGTGATGACACGTATGCTTTAAAAATACTGATCACCATGAAACTTGTCATCTTGATCTTAATTTTCAATCACAGGATAGTTATTTTGTTGAGTTTGCTCCCACTACTATTCATGAGAAGAAGTTTGCTTATGTGGAGAGTAATAAAAATTCTATGCTTGTGCATCATGAAAAGAATGCTTTAGGTGCTGGTTATATTGTTCAATTCATTCATGATGCTACTGAAAATTATTATGAGGTAGGAATATATACTTTTAGGAGCTGAAATAATATCAAGTTTCCTCTCTATGTGCTTAAAGTTTTAAAGTTATGCTTGTTTTGCCTTCCTGTGCTAGTTGATTATTGTTCCCATAAGTTGTTTGCTCACAAAATCACTATGCATAGGAAGTGGGTTATACTTAAATGTGCTAGTCATATTCTTCATGATGCTCTTTTTATGTTTCAATTCTTATCTTTTATGTGAGCATCATTGAAATCATCATGCCTAGCTAGGGCCGTTAAACGATAGCGCTTGTTGGGAGGCAACCCAATTTTATTTTAGTTTCTTGATTTTTGGTTCTGTTTAGGAATAAATAATCCATATAACCTCTTTTTAGATGTGGTTTTATGTCTTAATTAGTGTTTGTGCCAAGTAGAACCTTTGGGAAGACTTGGGTGAAGTCTTTAAGATCATGCTGTAAAAAAACAGAAACTTTAACGCTCACGAGATTAGCTAAAACTTTTTACTGGAGAGTGATATTTAGTTGATTCTTTTTGCATATGATTACTAGACGAATTCCTCAGGTCCACCAATTTATTTTAGAATTTTTGGAGTTCCAGAAGTATACGTTTGATACAGATTACTACAGACTGTTCTGTTTTTGACAGATTCTGTTTTCATTGTGTTGCTTGCTTATTTTGATGACTCTATGGCTAGTAAAATAGTTTATAAACTATAGAGAAGTTGGAATACAGAAGGTTTAACACCAATATAAATAAATAATGAGTTCATTACAGTACCATGAAGTAGTGTTTTGTTTTATTTCACTAACGGAGCTCACGAGATTTTCTGTTAAGTTTTGTGTTGTGAAGTTTTCAAGTTTTGGGTAAAGATTCGATGGACTATGGAATAAGGAGTGGCAAGAGCCTAAGATTGGGGATGCCAAAGGCAACCCAAGGTAATATTCAAGGACAATCAAGAGCCTAAGCTGGGGATGCCCCGGATGGCATCCCCTCTTTCGTCTTCGTTCATCGGTAACTTTACTTGGAGCTATATTTTTATTCACCACATGATATGTGTTTTGCTTGGAGCGTCATTTTATTTTCTTTAGCTTTGCTTGCTGTTTGAATAAAATACTAAGATCTTAAATTATTAAATGAGACAGTCTTCACATAGTTGCATAATTATCCGACTACTCATTGATCTTCACTTATATCTTTTTGGAGTAGTTTGTCATTTGCTCTAGTGCTTCACTTATATCTTTTAGAGCACAATGGTGGTTTTATTTTGAAGAAATAGATGAACTCTCATGCTTCACTTATATTATTTTGAGAGTCTTAAACAGCATGGTAATTTGCTTAAATACTCCTAATATGCTAGGTATTCAAGAATAGTAAAAACTTTCTTATGAGTGTGTTGAATACTAAGAGAAGTTTGATGCTTGATGATTGTTTTGAGATATGGAGGTAATAATATCAAAGTCGTGCTAGTTGAGTAGTTTTGAATTTGAGAAATACTTGTGTTGAAGTTTGCAAGTCCCGTAGCATGCATGTATGATAAACGTTATGTAACAAATTTGAAACATGAGGTGTTCTTTGATTGTCCTCCTTATAAGTGGCGGTCGGGGACGAGCGATGGTCTTTTCCTACCAATCTATCCCCCTAGGAGCATGCGCATAGTGCTTGGTTTTTGATGACTTGTAGATTTTTGCAATAAGTATGTGAGTTCTTTATGACTAATGTTGAGTCCATGGATTATACGCACTCTCACCCTTCCATCATTGCTAGCCTTTTGATTGCCGTGCATTGCCCTTTCTCACATTGAGAGTTGGTGCAAACTTTGCGGTGCATCAAACCCGTGATATGATACGCTCTTTCACACATAAACCTCCTTATATCTTCCTCAAAACAGCCACCATACCTACCTATTATGCCATTTCCATAGCCATTCCGAGATATATTGCCATGCAACTTTCCACCATTCCGTTTATCATGACACATTCATCATTGTCATATTGCTAGCATGATCATGTAGTTGACATAGTATTTGTGGCAAAGCCACTGTTCATAATTCTTTCATACATGTCACTCTTGATTCATTGCATATCCCGGTACACCACCGGAGGCATTCATATAGAGTTATACTTTGTTCTAGTATCGAGTTGTAATCATTGAGTTGTAAATAAATAGAAGTGTGATGAGCATCATTTTCTAGAGCATTGTCCCAAGTGAGGAATAAAAAAAAGAGAAAGGCCATAAAAAAAGAAGGCCCAAAAAAGGGAAAAATGAGAGAAAAAGAGAGAAGGGACAATGCTACTATCCTTTGCCACACTTGTGCTTCAAAGTAGCACCATAATCTTCATGATAGAGAGTCTCTTGTTTTATCACTTTCATATACTAGTGGGAATTTTTCATTATAGAACTTGGCTTGTATATTCCAACAATGGGCCTCGTCAAGTGCCCTAGGTCTTCGTGAGCAAGCAAGTTGGATGCACACCCACTTAGTTTCTTTTGTTGAGCTTTCATACATTTATAGCTCTAGTGCATCCGTTGCATGGCAATCCCTACTCCTTGCATTAACATCAATCAATGGGCATCTCCATAGCTCATTTATTAGCCTCGTTGATGTGAGACTTTCTCCTTTTTTGTCTTCTCCACATAACCCCCATCATCATATTCTATTCCACCCATAGTGCTATGTCCATGGCTCACGCTCATGTATTGCGTGAGGGTTTATAAGTTTGAGATAACTAAAGTATGAAACAATTGCTTGGCTTGTCATCGGGGTTGTGCATGATGAGAGCATTCTTGTGTGACGAAAATGGAGCATGACTAAACTATATGATTTTATAGGGATGAACTTTCTTTGGCCATGTTATTTTGAGAGGACATAATTTCTTAGTTAGTATGCTTGAAGTATTATTATTTTTATGTCAATATGAACTTTTATCTTGAATCTTTCGGATCCGAATATTTATACCACAATTAAGAAGAATTACATTCAAATTATGCCAAGTAGCATTCCACATCAAAAATTCTGTTTTTATCATTTACCTACTTGAGGACGAAAGGGAATGAAGCTTGGGGATCTTGATCGTCTCCAACGTATCTATAATTTTTGATTGTTCCATGCTATTATATTATCTGTTTTGGATGTTTATGGGCTTTATTAAACACTTTTATATTATTTTGGGACTAACATATTGACCCGAGCCCAGTGCAGTTCTTGTTTTTCCCTTGTTTGATGTTTGAAGAAAAGGAATATCAAGCGAATTGAAGCGGAATGAAACCTTCGGAGAAGTTATTTTTGGAAGGAAAGCTACCCGATAGACTTGGAGTGCACGTCAGGAAAGAAATGAGGGAGCCACGAGGTAGGGGGGCGCGCCCACCCCCCTAGGGCGCGCCCTCCACCCTCGTGGGCCCCTCGTGGCTCCCCTGATGTATTTCTTTCACCTATATATACCCATATACCCTAAAACTTGGGAGCAGAATAGATCTGGAGTTCATTGCCGCAAGCCTCTGTAGCCACCAAAAGTCAATCGGGACCTGTTAGGCACCTGAGGGGGGAACCCACACCGTGGCCATCTTCATCATCACGGCGCTCTCCATGACGAGGAGGGAGTAATTCACCCTCGGGGATGAGGGTATGTACCAGTAGCTATGTGTTTGATCTCTCTCTCTCTCTCTCTCTCTCTCTCTCTCTTGTTTTCTTGATTTGGCACGATCTTGATGTATCGCGAGCTTTGCTATTATAGTTGGATCTTATGTTGCTTCTCCCCCTCTACTCTCTTGTAACGGATTGAGTTTTCCCTTTGAAGTAATCTTATCGGATTGAGTCTTTAATGATTTGAGAACACTTGATGTATGTCTTGCCGTGCGTATCTGTGGTGACAATGGGATATCACGTGATTCACTTGATGTATGTTTTGGTGATCAACTTGCGGGTTCCGCCCATGAACTTATGCATAGGGGTTGGCACACGTTTTCGTCTTGATTCTCCGGTAGAAGCTTTGGGGCACTCTTTGAGGTTCTATGTGTTGGTTGAATAGATGAATTTGAGATTGTGTGGTGCATATCGTATAATCATACCCACGGATACTTGAGGTGACATTGGAGTATCTAGGTGACATTAGGGTTTTGGTTGATTTGTGTCTTAAGGTGTTATTCTAGTATGAATTCTAGGGCTGTTTGTGACACTTATAGGAATAGCCCAACGGATTGATTGGAAAGAATAACTTTGAGGTGGTTTCGTACCCTACCATAATCTCTTCGTTTGTTCTCCGCTATTAGTGACTTTGGAGTGACTCTTTGTTGCATGTTGAGGGATAGTTATATGATCTAACTATGTTATTATTGTTGAGAGAACTTGCACTAGTGAAAGTATGAACCCTAGGCCTTGTTTCCTAGCATTGCAATACCGTTTACGCTCACTTTTACTACTTGTTACCTTGTTGTTTTTATATTTTCAGATTACAAAAACCTATATCTACCATCCATATTGCACTTGTATCACCATCTCTTCGCCGAACTAGTGCACCTATACAATTTATCATTGTATTGGGTGTGTTGGGGACACAAGAGACTCTTTGTTATTTGGTTGCAGGGTTGCTTGAGAGAGACCGTCTTCATCCTACGCCTCCCACGGATTGATAAACCTTAGGTCATCCACTTGAGGGAAATTTGCTACTGTCCTACAAACCTCTGCACTTGGAGGCCCAACAACGTCTACAAGGAGAAGGTTGCGTAGTAGACATCACCAGACTCTTCGGCAGTCTAGGTGGTGGCGGTCCACCGTTGGAAGCCCAAGAGGTGAACGAGTAGGTTGACGCGTGGGACCCGTAGGAGACACCGGATCCACCACCAAAACAATGGAATCAAAGGCAGAGGTCGAGGCGCCCTCCATGCCGTTGGTGTTCGATACCGAGACCAACCGGAATACTTTGCTAGAGTTGATCTTAGAGCATCTCCACTCGCGCCCCCAACAGGCCTCCTAGGGCGTGTTTTTTTTTCGCCGGCGCCAAAAATCCCCCCAAGTCGTGCCCCCAAGACGTCGATTTCCACCGGCTCGGCCCATTTTTTGGCCCGGCGATCCCAAGCCGAAACCAGCGAAAGGGAAAACGGCGAATGGGCCATCCTTGTCGGAAAAACGCACCACCAGATTCGCCCCGCAGCGCACTACCCCTTCCGCCGCCATGCCGATCCCGGCGCCGGCCACCTGCCCACCACCGCTAGAAAGGCCATTTCCCCGCTGAGAAAGAGAGGGTTCGCCGCGGCAGCCTCGACCCCGCTCCTGGGCGAGCTTTTCTGGCGCTCCGGCCACACAAAGTAGGGATACCTGCGGCTGCACGCCTACCGCGCCCGCCAGGTGTTCGGCGATTTGTCTGCTCGGCGATGGACTCGGACGACGAGGAGGCGTTCACGGCGCTGCTGGAGGAGGAAGCCGATGCCGACGCCCAGGACGAAGAGCACCTCATGGTCCTCGTCGCTCTGGCCGGCCTGTTCGCAAGCAATGCAACGCTGCGACGAGGTGGCTCGCTGCCGGGCCGGCAGAAGGCAAAGCAGAGGCATCGACTGGAGGGTTATTGCTTGCTCTACACCGATAACTTTGCTGACGCTCCACTGCACAACAATAAAGTATTTCGATGCCGTTATTGGATGAGCCGAAAGCTCTTCCTCGGGATTGTGAATTCCATCCGTGAGTTCGACGGCTACTTCAAGTGCAAGAAGGATTGCATTGGCATACTTGGATTCACCTCACTCCAGAAGTGCACGACCGCTATGAGGATGCTTGCATACGGAGCTCCCGGTGATATATTGAAAGATTATGGGCGCATGGTCGAGAGTGTTTGTACAAGTTCTGCAGGGCAGTGGTGACAGTGTTTGGACCATAATACTTGCGATCACCCAATGCTGAAGACGCTGCTCGGATCCTAGCACAGAATGCAGCAAGAGGATTTCCTGGGATGCTTGGAAGCATCGACTGCGTGCATTGGGCATGGAAAAGTTGTCCATTTATTTGGCAGGGATGTACAAAGGCGCTAAAGGAGCTTGCAGTGTGGTATTTGAGACAGTGGCCACACAGGACCTCTGGATTTTGCACTCCTTCTTTGCTATTGCCAGGAACTCACAATGACATCAACGTACTGCAGTGCTCAAATGTCTTTGCCAAGCTTGTTGAAGGTCATACTCCTCCAGTGAACTTCGAGGTCAATGGGCGCCACTACAACAGGGGATACTACCTAGCAGATGGCATCTATCCGAGATGGTCCACATTTGTGAAGACTATCTTAAATCTTGTGCCAGGAGGCAAGAACTCCTACTTTGCCAAGTGTCAGGAGGCTTGCAGGAAGGATGTCGAGCGGGAATTTGGTGTGCTCCAATCTCGATTTGCTGTTGTCCGGTACCCTGCTCTGACCTGGTCTAAAGATCAAATGTGAAAAGTCATGACTTGCTGTGTCATCTTGCACAACATAATCATTGAGAGCAAGCAGGAAGAGTCAGTGTTTGACACTGAACCATATTGCAGGTAGGGTCTTCTTGCCCAAGTTAATCACCAGCTACCGGCAACCTGAACTGCCTTCCTTAATATGCGTCAGGAGATCCGAGACCCACAGGTGCATCAAGAACTGCAACACGATCGATGGAGAACCTATGGAGGCTCAAGGGCAACGCCTAGCTCGACGTGTAATGAAATATGAGTTTTTATTTGTGTTCTAATTATGAGTTTGATTTGTCGAACTGTTTGATTTGTATTGATTTATATGATGAACTATGCGATAAAAATTAATTTGTGTTGAATTTGTGCCGAAGCACGTTGAAATTGGGCCAATTTGCGCCGAAGTGGGCCGAAATCGGCGGCTAGGGGCGATCTTGGGTTGGCGACTGGAAACCATAGCCCCTCACGCCGATTTTATCACCGGTTGGCCCCCAGGCGACGCTATTTCAAACCCCTGAGGCGACGCTATTTCAAACCCCTGGGAAGGCCGAATGGCTACTGCTGATGCTCTTAGCTGCTGCGTCTAGACGGCGCAACACACGCGTGTGTTCACCGTCGGGTAGCGCCGTCTACCATGTCTAGATGTCCAACATTTATAAATTTCATTTTTCTTGCCAAACTACCCCCTTATAATTTTTTAACTGAACTACTGCATCATCACTACGATAACGTAATAAAACAGTTTTCCATTTATGATCCAACCCAATTATACGACCAGTTCGCACCCATTATTCGGTTTCCCTCAAGATTCCTACCGAAGAAAAAGAAACCATCAATCAATAATGAGAGAGAGAGAGAGAGTGGGAGAGATGCCGACCCAACAATCATGCAAGCCGCTACTGCACAATGCATCGGCGCTGTCCCACGCAACGCCACCGCACAGCTCAGTTCCGGCCCTCCTTTATAAGCTCCGCCGCGCCTCTCCATCGCTCCCCCACCCACACACACACATTTCAGCTCACAGCGCAGGCAGAGGAAGCGAGAAGCGAGCCACCAAGAAACCGCCCAAAGGTTTGCACAATGGCCGCTTCTCAGCTCACCATCCTCTCCGTCCTCGCGCTCCTGGCCGTGGCCGCCACCGCTCAGGCGCCCGGAGCAGCTCCCGCGGCAGCGCCCCAGGTCCCGCCTCCCCCGCCGGCGACCCCGCCCCCGGCAATGGCGCCCCCTACCCCGGCGCCGGTGTCGCCACCCCCTACCGCTGCCCCGGCGCCCGCGCCCACCGTCGCCCCCACGCCCTCCGCCACCGCGCCGGCGCCCGCCGACTCCCCGATGTCCTCCCCTCCGGCGCCCACCCCGGACATGTCGCCCTCGCCCACCGCCGAGCCCGCCACGCCGGGTAGCGGCGCCGCTGGTCTCCGCCCCGCCTTCGTGTTGGCCGCCGCCGCCGTCGCCATCTACGCCTTCTAGATGACCCGATGATGTATCATTTCATTGTTTCTTTGCAGCTTTTGTTCCATTTCTCTCCCTCTTCCCGCCTTCCGTCCGCACATTGGTGTACCCTCATCTTCTGCTGTAATTACGAGCATTGATTTAATTTATGCATTTCATCATTATTCTTGTATGTATTCTGGGAGCCCGATCTTGAGATGTTACTTTGTGGTTGTGCGCATAACGATACTACCTTCTGCAAACTGATTCACTGAGCTATTAGACAACAGCTTCAGATAGTAGAGAGAAAAGAACATCAAACTAAGAACAAGAACTTGATTTACTCGACGCAGAGACTATGAATATGAACCAAAGGCCGGCGATCCTACTAAACTCGCACAAAGAACACATAAGATTTTGCTAGGTCGCAATGGCATTACGCCGCTGCCATTTCTTGGAAAATGTATGTGGATTTTGTCAATAAAAATGAAGAGAACATCTCATGACGAGGGCCAGATCCGCCGCTCCTTGCATAGTTTTAGTTTTACAGTCTGTCCTGCATCTTTTGAGCGAGCTTGACCGGCCCACGAGGCCACGATCCAAACGGCGAGAAGCCAGATACAGATAGCTCTGCCAGTCTGACGGGGCTAGCCATAGAAAACTAGTGCTGTACTATAGCAGAAAAGTTTGTCCGGTTGCTGTGCATAGTGTTCGGCTACGAGTAGGAGCAGCAGGTAGAGGTAGAGCCGGGCCATGTGCCCGGATTGGCTCGGACAGCTGGGGCATGTGCAGGCGCAGCGAGCTGTTGGTTCGCGGGAGGTTCAAAGCACCGCGCCCATGTGGGCATGTGGCCGGCCGCGCCAAACGCGCCGGCGGCTCAGGGCGCCCTTGTCCCAACGTCTGGACGACTAGGTTAATCTGGGATCCTCACGGACCGATCCGACGGCCGGGAGAGAATTACCTTTTTACTACTACTAGTAGCGTCCATCGCGGCAACGAAGAGCGACAAATCATGGATTTTATGGACTCAAAAAAAGAAGAAGCGAGGGAATACAAATACAATGGACCGTACACTCAGAATGTACGCGAGGGAATACAAATACAATGGACCATACACTCAGAATGTACACAATCAACACTAACGTCCAACTATGATCAACAAGCTACACAAACGATCATGGGCACCGACTATCTCATGACATCACAAAGACAGTAAGAAAAATTCCCCGGTAGCAACACCACCAGAAAGGGAATAACAGGAAAGCGTCGCCGCCTAATCCAACACCGAAGGTTAGGGTTTTCGTCCTGAAGATCAAGTCCAAGAAATTCCAAGCAATGCCTTTGTCGGATGTGGGGTTCCGACAAACCCTTAAGGTTCGAACACTAGGGTGCGTGCGAAGTCTTTCCCTCCTACCGATCTACGCTCTGGCTCGCTAGGATCTTGCGGACGAACTCGACGAACTCGCAACACAGAAAGACACGGGGTTTATAATGGTTCGGGCCACCGTTGTGGTGCCCTACTCCAGTGTGTCGTGGTGGTGGATTGCCTCTTGGGTTGATAATGAACAGTACAAGGGAAGAACAGCCTCCTGAGGTTGAGGTGTTCTTGTGCGTATGAACTTGTGGTGTGTGGGTTCGATCTGCTCAGGATTGCTTGCCTTCTACTGTGGTGGCTAGTCCTATTTATAAAGGCCCTGGTCCTCTTCCCAAATATCGAGCGGGAAGGGAGCCAACAACGGCGGGCAAATTTGAAGGGGGACAGCTAGTACAAGCTATCCTGACAAAAGCGGTCTTCGCCTGCGAAAAGCCCTGGGGTGAGGCCGTCTTGGGCTCCACGATGACCTCCGCCTTGCCGTCCTCCTGGTCTTGGTCCTGTTGCACCAATATGGCAACCTTTGCCTGATGCCTCGGTACTCTTCGCCCGCGCTTGCCTCCTTAGCACCAAAGAGGAAATAAGGACGCTACGCGCACCGGCGTTCGCCTGGCACCCGCCTAGCACCGTTCGTCATGGCTCACGTCACGAGAGCCTCGTGAGGTTTGTCCCGCCTTGATATCTCCGCTCCTCGCGAGCCTGCCTAGCTAGGCCACTCCAGAGGAGGTCTTGCGTCGTCCGCCTCGCGAGGGTCTTGGATGCCTTGTTGATGAAGATGGGTCGACGGACTGCTTTGCTTAGCACGCCAGGCCACGAGCGGCGTGTCAGGGACCCCGTTCCCAGAACGCCGACAGTAGCCCCCGGGCCCAAGGTGCGCTCGGGCTTAGCCAAGGGTCAAGTTCGGAGCACCGCGGGCCCCAAAAGCCTGCGGCCTCGGTCGACACATGGCGGTTGATTGGACGTGGGCGTCTCCGCTCCCCGTTGCTGCCTCGACAGCTGCACGACTTGACAAGTCCCTGCGACATGCAAGGAAAACTATCATTACCTGCGATCGTGGGAGACGCCGGTTGGCCTTCTCTTGCTATAAATGGGGAGGGGGGCGGAGCCCCCATTGCCCATCTCTTCCTTGCTTGCTTGCTTCTCTGCTTCATTGCTTGACGTGCCATCAATGGCGCCACGAAAGAAGTTCTCTGCCGTCGAGAAAGGAAAGGCCCCTCGCGAGGGCCCCGGCTCCCCGCGCCCAAGCGCGGCCGCGGCCGTCCACGCAAGCACGCTGCGACCCCCGCCGTGGCCCACCATCGAGGTGGCGCCGCGGTACGCGGTGGGGATCATTCCTTCCACGGTGGTTCAGTTGATGAGGGGAGGCGCGCGATGGTGGTGCGGCCTCCTCGCCCTCGCTTCCATTCGGCTGAGGTGTCACCGGAGTTCGTTGTCTGGTCGGAGAGCCCGGCCGGCAGCTGGCTCCAACTTCCGCGCTTCTTCGCCGGCGAACTGCCGGCCTCTGGTCCGGGCGGGCTCTGGCTGCGCGGCGACGGCTGCTGCAGCAAGGCCTCTTGGGTTGCGGTCGAGACTTCTGCCGCGGGCAACATAGCCCTGGCCCGCGGCTGGCAGACGTTTGACCGCACGTGCGGCCTGGGCAGGCGGTGCACCCTCCACTTCAGGTATGATGGTGAATCGACCCTTTATGTGAGGGTGTTCGGGGAAGATGGTCGCCGCGCCGGGTGCTGCCCCGAGACGAACGACGGTGAGGAGGTGCTCGGCCTTGGTGATGGCCGCGATGAGGACGAGGGCGAGCCTGCCCTCGGCGGCGACCGCGCCCCCTTTAGCTACGACGGCTCTTCCTCCGGTGACAGCTCCAGCAGCGGTGCCTACGACCAGCCGTCGCGTCGCCGCGCCTCCGTGAAGCGCGAGGAGGGGTCTGGCTAGGCTCGGGGCGTCGCCAAGGGCCTGCCTCCGCGGATTGCTGCAACACTGCTTTGCTTAGCTTTTTCTTTCTTTCCTGCATCGGAAACAAAACCAGTATGGGCCCAGAGGGGCGTGTATCGAACTGTGGTTCTTCGGTTAATGCATTGTGCAAGTTGTTCCCATGCCGTGTTGTTATTTTACGCAAAGATAACTTAACCTGGTGCGTTTAGGAAGCCCTTTCCCTCGCGTGGTGTCCGCGTTGCTCGGAAACTGCAAAAAAAATTCGTTAGGGGGCGTACCAAAAGATTTGTCGTCCACCCAAGCCTTGACTTGGCGCCTTGTATCGCGGTACCCGGGGGGTACGGATTTAGGAGAGGTGTGCCAGCTTCCAGGCTCGAACGAGGGTGGCTCGCGAGAAGGCAAAGAGAAGAGAAATGCTCGCGAGGGCACCTGCCTAGCCCCCTCGCGAGGTATGCGAGAGAGAACAAGAGCAAACCAGAGCCGAAAAAAGCGGTAAAAGGCCGGGGAACCAAATCAGCAACGAACACCAAGAGCAACTCTGATTAAGGAAAAGCAAGCCAACTACGGAAAGCAAATGAAAAGCCGCATCCGACACCTAATCTAGTCTTCAAGTCTTCTCACCAGTGTGGAGCTAAGTGCTGTCCACTAGGCGTGGGAGGGAGCCCCAGGGCCTGAGGCCGGCGCTCCTGAGACTCCGGGGCGTGTACAGCCCCAACTCATTATTACGTGAGAGTGTCACGGGCGGCGATTCTTCACAGGCACCGGGCCTTCTTCACAGGCTCTGGGCCTTTCTTCTCAGGCTCTGGGCCTTGCTTCTCAGGCTATGGGCCTTGCTTCAGGGATAGAACTTCCGGAGGTTTGGATGTTCGGGCATTACGGATGGGTGTCCCATCCTGCGTCTCCAGGCGCGCCGCACCCGTCCTGGAGACATGAACGACCCTGAACGGGCCCTCCCACATGGGCGAAAGCTTGTGCAACCCTTCCCTGGAGAGGACCCGCCTCAGCACGAGGTCGCCTACCTCGAGCGTCCTGGAGTGGATGTTGCGGAAATGGTACCGCCGCAGAGCTTGTTGGTACCTTGCCGCCCTCAATGTGGCTTCGCGACGGCGCTCCTCCCCCAGCACAAGATCCATCCCCCGCGTGGCGTACTGCTGCATTTCGTCAAACGCCAGGACCCGTGCGTGTAGCGACCAGACCCAAATGGATCTAGCGCTCGTGCTCGATGTCATCCTGGATCGATGTCTTGACACACACAAGATGCCGAAGGATTTATAGCGAGTAGCAATCACACACTTATTACATCGATGTCCACAAGGGAACTGAATAAAAATATGGCTTAAGGCCATCTAATAATAACAGCGGAAGGCTTGGAAGATAAGCGAGTCCATCAACTCCAACGGCATCACCGAGTATAGAACCACGACCTAACACCTTACTCGTCGTTCGAAAAATGCATAGCGTGAAAAGTTGCAGCCAAAACGGTCGACACATGGAATATCTTGGCAATGTAACACATAAAGAGCAATGAATGAATAAGCCTATACTACATGCATATTTGGCTGGTGGTAAGGCTCTCTGTTACATTTGCATAAAGCTGATTTTCCCTACATCAAAGGAATAAATTTTATTTAACTATCATGGTGGTTGTTAAACATTGAAGATGGTTGTGACATCCTCAATCCCAATTAAAAGTACTCATCAAAACCCAATAACTTTTATTTGAAGTAACATGTTGAGATTCACATGATAAACAAATACGGATACTCAAATCGTCCATAACCGGGACACGGCTAATCATGATTAGTTTATACACTCTGCAGAGGTTTATGCACTTTTCCCCACAAGACTCGATCGCCTCCGCTTGATTCTCGTGACTACATGGTGTTTGAGAAGCGGATGACCGAGACATAGTCTTTCGAAGCGCTAGCACCTTACATGTGGGTAGACCGTACCAACCTACATCCCCTACATCAGCTAGCCTACCCGTAAGAGTTCGCACAACTTAGTCAACTACGCCAGAGCCCATAATTGGCTTGTGGCTGCACGGAAGTTTCAGTTTGAATAATCTTATGATCCCTTAGAGCACAGGTGGCGGTCAGAAGAAATCTGAGCAAGTCTGATAGAAACAGGTGCCTCAATCCACCCGGATGTGTGTTAGGTTGCCACCTTAAATAAACCATTAATTAACCATCTCACATCTGTCATGGATATTCACTCACCCAATCCACGTCTACTAGCATAGCATGGCATGAACAAGCAAGCGAGAAGTAACTCCCAAGGTTTCATAAGTAAAAGCAGGTAATAGGTACTACCTCAATCTACTTCCCAAACCCACAATTTAATTAGATCCTAATCATGCAAGTGTTTGAGAAATAGATCTAATGCATAAAACTGGGTATGAGAAGGGTATGATCAAAGTGTTACTTGCCTTGCGATGATCCGTGAGTCCTAGAGATTGAAGTAACAAGCGGCGCACTCCGGGTGATCTAACGCAGACAAACAACAAGCATACAATAAGTACTCATCTAATGCAGGAAATCTCGAATAAAAGATCTAACCGGATAGTTCAACTTAAGAACCCTGGTTGCAAAAGAATCGAATCAAAACAAACTCCGAAAGTCGAAAACTCGAGAGAGAAACCTCTCGGTTAGCGATCGAAATTAGGTCAAAATTTCACAGTGGCAAAACTCTGTGAAAGTAGGGTAGTCGAACGGCGGTTTCGTTCTGAAACTCCAGCGCTTGAATCACTGATTCCGATAAGCGGCGAGAAATAAAACAGTTTTGAAAATCAGATCGAAATCAAATCGGAAAAATAACGGATTAATTCCGATTAAAAGAAAAACGACGAGCGAGTTAAAAGCGAGCGTTAGATAATGAGCGAATCTAACGAACGCGTTCCTTTGAAGCGAGCAGTTCGGTGAGCGTCCGTTAAATAAGAAAACCGAAAAAATTAAAACCAATCTAGGTTTTAAAAAAACCGAACATATGTTTTTTTTAAAAAACCGGACGGTTCGGGAAGAAAACCGAATCGGGCGCGGGCGTGTGGCTACCTCCGTGATCGCCGGACTCTCGGGCTCGGTTGGGGCGGTGGGGTCGGGAGGCGAGGCGGCGGGTTTCGTGGCGGCGTCGGCTCCCGTGACGAGGGCGGCGGCGGCGGCGCGGCGCATGGCTCGGGGGAGAGAGAGGCGGCGGGCGAGGTGAGGAGAGAGGGGGCGGGGGGTATTTAAGGAGGAGGGCGGTTGCTTGGGGGAGGCGAGGTCAGGGAGGCGGGACTCAAGTGGCGTGGCTGCTGATCCCGAGCGGGACTTCGAGCGAGAGGAGGAGGAGAGGAGGTGGGTGGGGGGCTGGGCACTGGGGGCTGGCTGGCTGGGCAGTGGGCCTCGGTCCAGGGGGCGTTTTTTTAAATAGACTTTAAAACAAAACAAATAAAATAAATATCAAATGAACTCCAAATTAATTAAAACAAATTTTCTCCGACTCCTAAAATTGAATCGAACAAAATGAACTTTAAAAACAAAATACATAAAAAAATATTTTTTAAATGCTCATTTTGCCTAAGCAAAATAAATCTCCAAAACCAAATTTGGTTTATTTATAATATCTTCATTTTTCCTATTTGTTTGGGAAAGTCATATTATTCCCTCTCAAGATATTTTTTATAGGAAAAACTTTGTGAAGATAATTTAAATAATCCAATGATCCTATTTTCAAAATTTGAGAAATCCCAAATATGAAAATTATGAAACTTCCAACTCTCTCGAGGGTCCTTGAGTTGCGTGAAATTTCTAGGATCGGAAAATGCGAGAAAATATGATATGCATGATGACCTAATGTATAACATTCCAAATTGAAAATTTGGGATGTTACAAACCTACCCTTAAGATGAATCTAGCCCTCGAGATTCGGGTTAACTAGAAAATAGGTGAGGTGGTCCTTAAGCAAAACTTCCTCTCTTTCCCGGTGGCTTCATCCTCGGTGTGGTGGCTCCTTGAACTTTGCAAAACTTGATAACCTTCTGCGGGTAACTCTCTTTGGCATAATCGAGAATCTTAACTGGTTTTCCTCATATGTCAAGTCATCCTTCAACTGAATTGCCTCTAGTGGCCTTGTGTCTCTTAACGGTACCTCTGCTATCTCTGGGTGACATTTCTTCAGCTGAGAAACATGGAATACATCATGAACTCTGACAGTCCTTCAGCGGTTCCAACTTATATAACTTCTCCCATGCGTTGCAAAATCTTATATGGTCCAACAAAGCGGGTGCTAATTTCCTTTAACTCAAACGCTTCACTCCTCGAGCGGGGATACTCGAGATATACTCTGTCTCCAACCGTACTCAATCGCTGCGCTTTGAATCGGCATAGCTCTTACATGCGGACTGGGCTACCTTGAGCTGTCTCGAATCAACAACCTTCTGTTGAGACTCCTTAATCAAATCTGGTCCAAACAAGCGGCGATCTCGGTTTAGTCCCATGACAACGGTGTCCTGCACCTTCTTCCATACAAGGCCTCGAAGGTGCCATCTTTAAACTGGTTTGGTAGCTGTTATTGTAGGAAAATTCTACATCGACAAATTGTCATCCCAACTAGATCCATAATCTAGTGCACAAGCTCTCAAACATGTCCTCCAAAATCTGATTGACTCTCTCGGTCTGTCCATCGGTGCGTGGGTGGAAAAGTCTTTGAACTCAATCGGGTTCCCAATGTTTCGTGCAAGCTGGTTCCAAAATTTGAAGTAAACTGGGTTCCTCATGCGATACAATGCTCCTTGGAATTCCGTGTAAACACACAATTCTGGTCATGTATATCTTTGCCAACTTAGCACTGCTATAGGTAGTCTTATTTGGAATGAAATGGGCTACCTTGGTCAAACGGTCGACTATGACCCAAATCGAGTCATATCTGAGCGGGTCTTTGGCAAACCTGTGATGAAATCCATGCCTAGTTTATCCCACTTCCATTCGGGTATCGGCAATGGTTGTAACAATCCTGCTGGCTTCTGATGTTCCGCCTTTACTTTCTGACATACGTCGCAAACTGCTACATACTCCATAATATCCTTCTTCATTCCGGTCCACGAAAATATTCTTCAAATCCAAATACATCTTAGTATTTCTGGGTGAATCGAATAGGGTGAATCATGGGCTTCTTGTAAAATCAACTTCGATCTACGGGTCATTGGGCACATAAACACGGTCTTCAAACCATAGGGTATCGTGCTCGTCCTCACGAAATCCTTTAGCTTTTCCTTTGCTCATTTTCTCCTTTATAGAGGCAACTTCCTTATCGCCTTTTGGGCTTCTCGATTTTCTCCATCGATTGTCATTGAATCTCTAATGTTGCTACATAGCCTCTGGAACTATTTCCAAACATAGCTCTCGAAGGTCCTCGGCTAACTCATTGGGTATTACTCCCATCATTAGGTATCGGCGTGGCTCTTACGGCTCAATCGCCTTTCGACATTAGCCTTTCCGGGTGATAATGCAATCTCATATCATAATCCTTGATTAGCTCTAACCATCTCCTTTGTGCGAGATTCAATTCATACGGGTGAAGATGTACTTCAAACTCTTGTGATCCGTATATACTTCACAATGATTTCCAATGAGAAAATGTCTCCACGTCTTCAAGGCATGCACAACGGCTGCTAACTCCAAATCATGAGTGGCATAATTCAACTCATGGGGCTTAAGTTGTCGTGAAGCATCTGAAACAACTCTTCCTTCCTGCATAAGCACTGCTCCAAGTCCTCGGCGTGAGCGTCATAATACACCTCATAATCCTTAGTTTGATCGGCAATATCAAACTGGTGAGGTAACCAATCTTTTCTTCAACTCCTGAAAACTTGCCTCACAGTCCTCGGTCCATATGAATTTGTTTTCCTTCTTCAACAATTCTGTCATAGGCTTTGCAATCCTTGAGAAATTCTCAATGAATCTTGGTAGTATCCTGCGAGTCCAAGGAAACTTGAATCTCTCAACTGTCGTTGGTGCTTCCCATTTGATTCTGGTCTCAACCTTTGTGGGGTCAACTGCTATTCCTTCTCCGGATATAACATGTCAGAAATCCAACTTCCTTTAACCAAAATTCACATTTGCTGAACTTGGCATACAACTGGTGTTCCCTCGGTTTCTCAAAACCAATCTCAAATGTTCCTTGTGTTCCTCTTCATTCTTGAGAAAATCAAAATGTCATCAATGAACACCACGACGAACTTGTCCAAAAACTCCATAAACACTTTGTTCATCGGGTTCATGAAATAGGCTGGTGCGTTAGTCAGTCAAATGACATAACGGTATACTCATACAGTCCATATCTCGTGGTAAACGCTGTCTTGGGTATGTCTTGCTCCCGAATCTTCAAGCGATGGTACCACGATCGCAAGTCGATCTTAGAAAACACTTTGGCTCCTTGCAAGCGATCAAGCAGATCATTTATCATAGGTAGTGGGTACTTGTTCTTGATTGTTACTTCATTCAATCCACGATAATCAACAACCATTCTCAACGATCCATCCTTCTTCTCCACCAACAAAGCGGGTGATCCCCAAGGTGAAGAACTTGGCGAATAAAACCTTTATCCAATAGTTCCTTAATCGCTTCTTAATTTCTGCCAAATCCTTTGCGGGCATCACACGGTCGCCCGATATCGGGCCTGTTCACGGCAACAACTCGATCAAAAACTCAATGTCTCTATCCGCGGCATTCACCGCAACTCTTAGGAAATACATCGGGATAATCCTTCACCACTGGTACTTCTTCTGTACCACTCTGTTAAGCAATTAACTTGTGCTCTCCTCGGCTCGTGCCGTGATACATATAATCCTTCTTCCTTACGGTGTGGTGAGCAAAATTGACCTTGTGGTACAATCTATGTTTCCTCCATACTTTGATAACCAATCCATTCCTAATATCACATCAATCCTTGGGATTCCGAACTATTAGGTGCGAGGGAAAACATAGTGTCCAATCCTTAGTGGCGATCGATCACACCATTTACTAGCCATGTACTCTGCTCGGGTGAGGTTACTAGCATGGGTGACCTAAGGGCTTGGGTTGGTAACTTGTACTTATCCACAAATCCCTTGATATGTATGAATCGATGCACCGGTATCAAAAAGAACAAGCTGCGATAAAGACTTAACCAAAACTTACCGATTCTTGCATCGGGCTGATCTTCAACCTCCTCCACATCAATGTGGTTCACTTGTCCCCTGTTGAAAGGGTTGGGCTTCTTTCGAGCTTCCATTGCCATTTCCATTACGGCCTTACGGGCAGTCATTTGCATAATGCCCGGTCTTGCGGCACTTAAAGCAAGTAATGTGACTCAGGTCTACCTTGGATGGTGTTGGCGGGTTGGTGCGATTCTGTCCGTTGCTTCCTCCATTCCGTTCCCATTCTTGGTGCCATTATGGTTATCTGAATTACCTCCTCCATGGGTATCTGAAACTGAATTCCTGATTTAGGGGTATAACGAGGCTTCTTTGGGCTCGAGTTATACTTCCCTTGTCCATACTTCCGCTTGCAGTTCTCAATCTCTTGTTGCTTTCCTTCAATCATGAGAGCTCGGTCTACTAACTCCTGGTAGTTATTGAAACTTGCTACCATCAACGGCATCTGAACTCATCATTCAGTCCTTCTAGAAACTTCTCTGTTTAGCTGCATCCGTAGTAGCGTCATCCGGGGCATAACGTGCTAGTTTGCTAAAGTCATCCACGATCGCCAACAGTCCTTCCTCCTTGGCGTAAGTTGCGAAACTCACGCTTCTTCATAGCCATGGCTCCTGCTGAAACATGGGCTGTCTGAAAAGCTTTCAAACCGGTCCCATGTGGCGGTGTCTCACGGGTAAGTGGCTGTGAAATTCTCCCACCATCTTCTGCGGGTCCTTCAAGTTGATGTGCTGCAAACTTCACTCTTTCACCATCTGTGCATCCTGCGATAGTCAGCTCCTTCCTATCTTGCGGAGCAGGTCATCTGCTACAATTGGCTCGGTGCTCTTGGAATACACGGCGGGTTCAGTCTAAGAAAGCGAGTCGGATGATCCATGGTGGTGGTGGTGGCGGTGGGTTGTTGTTGTTGTTGTTGTTGTTGTTACGCACCAATGTTTGAATCGGGGTATTCTGCTGCTGGATCAATTGGGTGATCTCTGGCGGGAAAAGCGAATCCGGGTCGCGTCTGGAGGCATCTGAAGGGTTTAGAAAAGAAAAGAAAATAGAATAGAATGAGGTCTAAGGGAATCACTACCCAAATGCACATGAGCAAATGCACACAAAATCACTTCATTCAATCAAACAAGGGCTTACAACGATCTAACTATCGCAAAAGTCGTGTACTATAATGTTACATGGAGGAATACTACTAATATGTGGGGACTTCTACTAATTTGAACGGTGGAAGACTCCATGATGTCTGCTCGACCGTCTTCAAAATCGGGTTCACTTGGATCCGAATCTGAGTCGTCAATGTTGATGTAGTCGATTTGATGCTCGACATACTGGTCTTCATTCACGAGTGCCAACTTCTTCTTGAGTTCTTGATCTCGTACTTAAGATCGTTATTGTGTCTTGCCGAGCTACGATCTCGTCCATGTAGTCCTTGCGTGTAGTCTTTAGTTCTCCTTCCAATTCGATGATCCTTTCCTTCGTCTTACGTAACTCCAACATGTCATTGCACATTTGATTCTCTGGCGTCGAATGTGTTGATTTAACTCTGGATGAATGCTGCAATGGACCTATCCTTCTTGGTGTTGACGACGTCCAGTTGTCATCTCGGCGTCCATAAATCTGGTAGATGGTGTCCTTGAGATCTTCTTGATAGACTTCTCCAATCGTCCCATGGTGATGTGAGCTGCCATGCTCCTTCCTGGACTCAAGTGGGTGCATGAAAACACTATCTATTGGCTTGGTGATTGGGGCGAATGTCCTTCTGGGCGTGAGCATGAATCTTCCAGCGCTCCTCTTGAGCAGAGTGGCGTTGAAAGTTCGGTGAAGCTTGGTAATCAATGTTCGGTACTTAGTAACTTCCTTCAAGTGAAATCCAAAAGGTGTGCCTTCATCCGGTTGGGTGTACTTGATCTTCGCGTCCGTCATCCTAAAGAGAGTAGAAAAGATGAGGAGTTAGAAAATGAGAAGAGAGAGTGATCTATGGCTTTAACTTAGTGGTCGTGTCTACTGATCGGCGTGTGCTCGATACCATTCTCTCAGAGCGACCAGACCAAATGGATCTAGCGCTCGTGCTCGGTGTCATCCCTGGATCGAGAATCTTGACACCACGATGCCGAAGGATTTATAGCGAGTAGCAATCACACACTTATTACATCGATGTCCACAAGGGAACTGAATAAAAATATGGCTTAAGGCCATCTAATAATAACAGCGGAAGGCTTGGAAGATAAGCGAGTCCATCAACTCCAACGGCATCATCGAGTATAGAACCACGACCTAACACCTTACTCGTAAATCGAAAAGTGCATAGCGTGAAAAGTTGCAGCCAGCACGGTGACACATGGAATATCTTTGGCAATGTAACACATAAAGAGCAATGAATGAATAAGCCTATACTACATGCATATTTGGCTGGTGGTAAGGCTCTCTGGTTACATTTGCATAAAGCTGATTTTCCCTACATCAAAGGAATAAATTTTATTTAACTATCATGGTGGTTGTTAAACATTGAAGATGGTTGTGACATCCTCAATCCCAATTAAAAGTACTCATCAAAACCCAATAACTTTTATTTGAAGTAACATGTTGAGATTCACATGATAATCAAATACGGATACTCAAATCGTCCATAACAGGGGACACGGCTAATCATGATTAGTTTATACACTCTGCAGAGGTTTGCGCACTTTTCCCCACAAGACTCGATCGCCTCCGCTTGATTCTCGCACTACATGGTGTTTGAGAAGCGGATGGCCGAGACATAGTCTTCGAAGCGCTAGCACCTTACATGTGGGTAGACCGTACCAACCTACATCCCCTACATCAGCTAGCCTACCCGTAAGAGTTCGCACAACTTAGTCAACTACGCATGAGCCCATAATTGGCTTGTGGCTGCACACGGAAGTTTCAGTTTGAATAATCTTATGATCCCTTAGAGCACGGGTGGCGGTCCGAAGAAATCTGAGCAAGTCTGATAGAAACCAGTGCCTCAATCCACCCGGATGTGTGTTAGGTTGCCACCTTAAATAAACCATTAATTAACAATCTCACATCTGTCATGGATATTCACTCACCCAATCCCGTCTACTAGCATAGCATGGCATGAACAAGCAAACGTAGAAGTAACTCCCAAGGTTTCATAAGTAAAGCAGGTAATAGGTACTACCTCAATCTACTTCCCAAACCCACAATTTAATTAGATCCTAATCATGCAAGTGTTTGAGGAATAGATCTAATGCATAAAACTGGGTATGAGAAGGGTATGATCAAAGTGTTACTTGCCTTCGATGATCCATGAGTCCTAGAGATTGAAGTAACAAGCGGCGCACTCCGGGTGATCTAACGCAGACAAACAACAAGCATACAATAAGTACTCATCTAATGCACAGGGAAATCTCGAATAAAAGATCTAACCAGATAGTTCAACTTAAGAACCCTGGTTGCAAAAGAATCGAATCAAAACAAACTCCGAAAGTCGAAACTCGAGAGAGAAACCTCTCGGTTAGCGATCGAAATTAGGTCAAAATTTCACAGTGGCAAAACTCTGTGAAAGTAGGGTAGTCGAACGGCGGTTTCGTTCTGAAACTCGGCGCTTGAATCACTGATTCCGATAAGCGGCGAGAAATAAAACAGTTTTGAAAATCAGATCGAAATCAAATCGGAAAAATAACGGATTAATTCCGATTAAAAAGAAAACGACGAGCGAGTTAAAAAGCGAGCGTTAGTTAACGAAGCGAATCTAACGACGCGTTCATTGAAGCGAGCAGTTCGGTGAGCGTCCGTTAAATAAGAAAACCGAAAAAAATAAAACCAATCTAGGTTTTTAAAAAAACCGAACATATATTTTTTAAAAAAAAACCGGACGGTTCGGGGAAAAACCGAATCGGCGCGGGCAGTGGCTACCTCCGGTGATCGCGGGGGCTCTCAGGCTCGGTTGGCGGCGGAGTCGGGAGGCGAGGGCGGCGGGTTCCGGCGGCGCGTCGGCTCGGCGACGCGGCGACATGGCGGCGGCGTTGAGGCGACGGGCGGGCTGGTCGGGAGAGGGGCGGCGAGGCGTGAGAGAGAGAGGGGGCGGGGGTATTTAAGGAGGGGGGGCGGTTGCTTGGGAGGCGAGGAGTCAGGCGGGCGGGACTCGTGGCGGCTGGCGTCCCAGCGGGACTTCGGTGAGGAGGAGGAGGAGGAGGTGGGCGGGGGGCGGGCTGGGCAGGGGGCTGGTGGCTGGGCAGTGGGCCTCAGTCGGTAGCGTTTTTTTTAAATAAACTTTAAAACAAAACAAATAAAATAAATATCAAATGAACTCCAAATTAATTAAAACAAATTTTCTCCGACTCCTAAAATTGAATCGAACAAAATGAACTTTAAAAACAAAATACATAAAAAAATATTTTTAAATGCTCATTTTGCCTAAGCAAAATAAATCTCCAAAACCAAATTTGGTTTATTTATAATATCTTCATTTTTCCTATTTGTTTGGGAAAGTCATATTATTCCCTCTCAAGATATTTTTTATAGGAAAACTTTGTGAAGATAATTTAAATAATCCAATGATCCTATTTTCAAAATTTGAGAAATCCCAAATATGAAAATTATGAAACTTCAACTCTCTCGAGGGTCCTTGAGTTGCGTGAAATTTCTAGGATCGGAAAATGCGAGAAAATATGATATGCATGATGACCTAATGTATAACATTCCAAATTGAAAATTTGGGATGTTACAGTGCGGAGCGATGCTTGACCTCGTGAGGAAGGACTGCCTCAGCTCCATAGACGAGGAAGAATGGAGTCTCGCCCGTTGGCTTGGTGGCAGTGGTACGAATGGACCATAGCACGGACTGGAGTTCGTCGCGCCAGCCCCTGCCGCAGCCCTCCAGCTTCTTCTTGAAGGTCCTGGTCTTGAGACCCCTTAGGACCTCAGCGTTGGCGCGTTCGTCCTGACCATTGCTCCTGGGGTGGGCCACCGAAGCGTAGCAGATCTGCGTTCCAAGGTTAGCACAGTAAGTTTTGAAGAGGTTACTAGTGAACTGCGAGCCGTTATATGTGATGATGCGGTTGGGAACCCCGAAGCGGTTCACGAGGCCCTTGATGAACTTGACATCAGAGCCGGCCGGAATGGTATGGACGGCTTCCACTTCCGCCCACTTGGTGAACTTGTCGATGGTGACGTAGAGATAGCGGTAGCCCCCTGGCGCTCGTGAGAACGGGCCCAAGATGTCCAGCCCCCAGACCGCGGACGGCCATGTGAGCGGAATGGTTTGGAGGCCCTGTGCAGGCTGATGGATCTGCTTGGCGTGGAATTGGCAAGCTTCACAAGACTTCACCAGCTCGGCCACGTCGTTGAGTGTTGTAGGCCAATAGAACCCACTGCGGAACACCTTGCCAACAAGGGTCCGTGACGATGAGTGGTGTCCGCAATCACCGCTGTGTATGTCAATCAGTAACTCCTTTCCTTGATCGCCGGAGATGCAGCGCAGCGTGACATTGTTCGGTCGCTTCCTGTATAATTCACCGTCTTGAATGCAGTATGTCGTGGCTTGTCAGGCCACGCGCTCGGCGTCTTCTTCCTTCTCCGGCAGCGTCCCGTGCATCAGGTACTCCTTGAATTCCTGGGTCCAGCCTCCTCCACAGGGCTCGGCGCCAGAGCAGCCAAGCTCTCGTGGTTGGGCCTGTTTGGGGCTCCGTGGACCGGGGCCGGGAGCTCCTCCCGAGGCTGAGTCATGCTTGAAAGAGGTGGTGTAGCCGATGGCTTGAAGAGCCACTCTTCGAACACGCCGGGCTCTTGCAATTGCTGCTTGGATGCTCTCTTGGCGATGTCGTCGGCTTCCTTGTTGGTGCCCCGAGGCACGTGCTGCAGCTCCAGGCCCGAGAACTGCGTTTCCATCTTGCGCACCTCCGCAAGGTAGGCCTCCATGTGCTCATCCTTCGGCTCGTACACTTTGTTGGAGAAGTTGACGAGGAGCTGCGAGTCGCCCTTGACAAGAAGGCGCCTCACCCCCAAAGCCGCCTTGACCTCCGGGCCAGCTATGAGGCCTTCAGATTCTGCGATATTGTTGGAGACCTTCTCGCCGTCTTGGAAGCGAGTTGCCTGGCGTAGTAAAGCTTGTCTGAGTGGCGAGATAAGATTTGCTCCAGCCCACAAGCCACAGTGCTGCGAAAGGCGCCATCAAGTACATGACCCAGCCGTCGGTGCCTCACTTCACTGGGAGGTGGACTGGTCTTTCCTTCCTCAAGAGCCGGGCATCGGTCCATTCTGCCACAAAATCGTGAGAAACGGCTCCTTGATGACCCTGGTAGTGCTGAACTCCAGCTGGAATGCTTGCAGCTCGATGTTCCATTCAGTGACCCTTCCGACCAAGTTCGGGCTCCTGAGTACCCTTTCCAATGGGTAAGATGAGACGACCTTGATGGGGTGGCCCTGGAAGTAGTGTCACAACTTGCGCGAGGCCACCAAGAGTGCGAGCAGGAGCTTTTGCGGCATGGGGTAGCGTGCCCTTGCATCCCGCAGTATGGTGCTGACGAAGTACATTGGGTGCTCGACGAGGGCTGGCACACTGTTAAGGCTTGGGTCCTACGGAGATTGTGGCATATCCTGAGGTGGAGGGTTTTCCTGAGACCTGGCTGTCCTCGGGAGCTTCTGTGATGTTGCACTGCTAAGCTTGGTCTTCCGCAGCTGGCGGCTCTGCCGCGCCTTCCTGACCCTGCGCTGCATCAGTTCTAGCTTGGCTGGCGCACCCTTGTCTTGGCGCTCCTCCCGAACCGCCACCAACACCGCGCTGGCGGAGTATGGGGTGGCGGCAAGGTAAAGTACCAGAGGCTCGAGAGGCCGTGGTGCCACCATCACCGGGGGGCTGGTGAGGTACTTCTTGAGGTCTTGGAAGGCCCGGTCGGCCTCCGGGGTCCACTCGAAGGGGCCCTTCTTCTTCATGAGCTTAAAGAAGGGCAAGGCGCGCTCGCCAAGCTTGGAGATGAAACGCCCTAACGCGGTCACCCGTCCTGCCAGTTTTTGCATCTCCTTGAGGGTCTGTGGTGGGCTCATGTCTTCGATGGCCTTGGTCTTCTCCGGGTTCGCCTCAATCCCTCTGCGGGATACGAGAAACCCTAGTAGCTTACCGGAGGGGACGCCAAACACGCACTTCTCCGGGTTAAGCCTCAAGTTCACCCGGCGCAAGCTCTCAAAGGTATCCTCCAAGTCTTGAATCAATGTCTTCGCCTCACGAGATTTGACCACTATGTCGTCAACGTAGGCCTCTGTGTTCCTGCCGAGCTGCCGCCCCAAGGCGATGTGCATCAGCCGCTGAAAGGTTGCGCCCGCGTTGCGTAGGCCGAAGGGCATGCAGGTGTAGTAGTACACCCCACACGGTGTCAGGAAGGCCGTCTTCTCCACATCCTCCACCGCCATCTTGATTTGATGGTATCCAGAGAATGCGTCCAGGAAACATAACAAGTCGCACTCGGCGGTGGAGTCGGCGATTTGATCGATGCGCGGAAGGGGGAACGGATCTTGGGGGCAAGCTTTGTTAAGGTTGGTGAAGTCGACGCACATCCATTCCTTCCCACCTTTCTTCGGTACCACGACAGGGTTCGCCAGCCATTTGGGGTATCGAACCTCTCGGATGGTACCTGCTGCCTCTAGCTTGCACGTCTCTTGGACGATGAAGGCCTGCTTCTCTGTGGACTGCCGTCTTGCCCACTGCTTCACGGGGAGCATGTTGGGGCACACCCTTAGATGATGTTGGATCACCTCTCTCGGGACCCCTACCAGCTGATTGGGCTCCCACACGAATATCTCCTTATTTGCACGAAAAACCTCACCAAAGCTTCTTCTTGTCCCGGATCAAGGCTGGTTCCTATGGTAAAGGTGGCTCCTGAAGACCCGTCCTCGTCAACTGGTACCTGCTTGGTCTCCGCCTTGTCTTGGGTGAACAACTGCTTCTTCTTGGCGGGCGCAGTCTCTTTGGCCTCGGGCATACTGGCCCCGGCTGGCTGCACTGCTGCCGCGGCCTTGAAGGCGAGCCCGAGCGCCGTCACTACTTCCTTAGTGTCCCCCTTGATGGTGAGGGCGCCCTTGCTCCCTGGCATCTTCATGAGGTTGTAGGCCGGGTGAGTCGCCGCCATGAACTGAGCAAGAGCCGGATACCCGAGTATGGCATTGTACGGGAGACCGATGCGGGCGATGTTGAAGACCACCAGCTCAAAGTCACGGTAGTTGTCGCGTGTGCGAAGCAGATGTGGAGGCGGATCTCGCCCTGCAGAATGGGCAACTCCACCACCCTTGAGGGAGTCTGGATAAGGGGTATCGGGACAGCCGGACTGTCGTGGGCTATCACGGCAGATGTCCTCATGAAAGGACTTAGTCGCAGGGCCATCGTACGGGTTAACCTAGAGGGGTTAATGCGGGCACAAGACATGGGAATTATCTTGGTTCGCCCTTCGATGAAGGTAAAAGCCTCGCCGGTTGTGGTGTGATTGATATGATTCGCGACTAGGGAGCAATAGCTTTGCCTTGGCCTCGAATCTCTGTCCCTAACTTCGCCCGTGGTCGTCCCCTTATATACACGGGTTAACGCGGCCGGCTTTATTAATCCCAATCCGGCTCATACAAGAGTCGGTTTGGTCTCTCCTTTCTTGTCTTACAATACAAGTTACAGATTAGGGCGGTTTACATGTATGGATCTTAATTCCCTTACGGGCTCCGGGCCTCCATATGGGCTGGATATCGCCTGAGGGTAAACCGGCCCCTCAAGGCGGTTCACACTCTGTAGTTGTATCCTCAACATTAGGCCCCAGTTGACTTGAACCGTTCAGTTAATCTTCTCGTCTTGAGCAACTCTTGATCTCCCTTGTAAACTGCCATCTGCTTGAACCGCCGTGACATCATCCTCTGATCTTCGTGTCAGGGCCCCCTGACATCATTTTGAACAAAAAATCTGAACAGTAAGATTCTCTTCATTAAAGCCATCCCGGAAATCGAGGCGGCCGCTGCACCTTCCGCCGCTTTTGGCTCCTCAATCCTCGCGCCCATTGATTACTCCGGTCCCTTATAAATAGACCGGTCGGGTCATTCTCTTCTTCTCCTTCCTCTCTTCTTCTTCCTCGCGACCGCCGACCACAAGCTCCCTGCCGTCGCCGACCTTGACCAGCGCTCCCGGGAGGCGCTGCATCAACCAGACCTGACCAGAGTTCAGCGCTCCTCCGCGGTTCCCGTTCGTCAGGTAAGGTCATCTTGAACCCTGGATCTCATTTGGAAACTCGGTTCATCACATAGCTCATAAATGTTCATGCCGACTCTTCATACCAGCTCCATCATGGCCGTACGGCTCGGCCGCACCGCCCCTCATGTGCAAGCGGCTGCTTTCGCCATTTACCCGATTCTAGGCGCTTTCCCCTTTTGTTCAGATCTTGCACTTTAACATACTGAACCTTTACGTGCTGTAGGAGGTGCAGATAGGTCGCAGAAATTTTCTTTCTTGAACCACCGTAGATCTAGATTATTTCCTTTTGCACAGGAAACCTGTTTCCGTCTATACTTAGCAACTTTTTCAGCACCACCTCCTCTGGCGGTTTAACCCGATATCTAACCCGATCCTCCATTAGTCCTTAGTTAAACCGGACCGGGAAGCCGGCTTACGAACTGCCGGTTTAACAATATTTGTAACGCCTGACCTGTTTAACAGTGAACCGTTTTCTTCCTTTCTTTCGCAGCTTTAATCTTCCGGAATGGCTCCTCAATTTTCTGCTTGCAACTGGGTCCGGTCCAGAGTCACCGAGACGCAGCTCAACGGCTATGTCACCACTGGCGGTTTGGCTCGAAAAGTGTCCTCCATCGGCGTGTTCCGGAAGGCGAGTTTCCTCCCGAGCCGCGAGCGGGAGAAGTAATCGTGTTCATGCATCACTTAGACCGGGGGTTCTGTCCGCCCGGTTCAAAATTTTTCCGGGATGTCCTTGCCAGTCTGCAGCTTCATCCTCAGGACATCGGCCCAAATTCGGTGTCGAATATATGCAACTTTCAAGTCTTCGTGAAGTCTATCTTCAAGAAGAACCATCGTGGAGTTGTTCGGGATTTTTTCCATTTGAACCGCCGCACGAGTTTCTCGACGGTCCGAACACGAGCTGGGCGGCGTGTCGATCCGTAAGAGGAAGGAAGTCGATTTTCCACCGCCAAGCACCACAGCCATCCAAAGGAATGGAACCAAACATGGTTCTCTGCGGAACACTGCCCTGGCGGCGAAAACCCCTTGCCGGGTTACCGTTCTCACCGCTCAAGAACACTGCATCCGCTGCCTTCCCGCTTAACCGCCATGAGCGGAAAAACTTCGCACCGCAAATAATCAAGCTCCGGCTCTAATGGCCAATGGTTTAACGGCGTAGATCTTGTGCGTTGCTGGGTCTCTTGGGGTGTTTTGCCACTAAGCCGCGGCCGGATTGATGCACAGTACACGGCAGCCTCAAAAGATCCTCAAAGGCGTCACGAGCTGCCTATAACTGAACAGGAGGTCACCGAAATCGTCAAGAAGATGCTTGATGAACCAATCTCCGTCTGCAGCCTCACCGGATTGGCTCCATTCTGTGCCACCAACAAACCGCCGGCGGTAAATTCTACTCTCTGTCTTTCAAGCTCTTAATACTCCGTCGATGCACGTTAATCCTTATCCCTTCACAGGCCGACAGCTCCTTCTGGAAGCGAACCAAACCGGTTCGGGCGCCTCGTGTAAAGTCAAAGGCCACTAAGAAAACGGGCAAGAAGAAGACCGCCGAGTCCTCTAATCCGGCGGAGGACGAAGAATCAGACGCTGAGGTAAACCGGCTTGCCACTTTGTGTTTCTTCCTGCACATGCTTAGTCCTTTTACAATCTTTTTACTGACAATTTTCTTCCCAGGATGATGCTGAAGCCAGCCACGCCGACCCTGTTGAGGTAATCTTACTTTCTTCCGAATCCGATCTTGCGCCGGTTAAGAGAATTCGTCATACCGTCCGGAAAGTGAAAAATTCCATTCTGTGCTTACTTGAATCCAAATCTTAACGAAGACACAACAATTTGTGGCGTCGTACAACCCGGCATAGTGGCCAACAGGTTACTTCAGCGGTTTACGGACACACCTATCCGGAGCGTCGGCCGAGGTGACTTGCTCTCCGAAAAGCGTTATCCCTTAAAGGTTTCTTCGATGTCCTCTCAATCCGTCGACCGAATTATCGGGCCTCTTCCAACTCGTCTGGCGGTTCATCCACCACACAACCGCCTCCGGCGAACATCGCCGCGCGAGTGCGTAATTACTGTTTGCCAATTCGACTCACCGTCACCTGGTGAATTTGTCTTGATCCGACTCGACTATTGCAGCACCAAGGCTCGCTTGAGCAAGAAGGCAAAAACTCTTGATCCTACCACGGATGTTGATCCGGAAAACATCCCGAACAAACACACGAAAATCCTGAAGCTGCCAAGGAAAGCTCGGCGAACGTACAAAAGACGACAACTCGGCGATCCGCGGAAGTTGAACCGGAGGCCCAAGTGGAAACTTCCCAACCTGTTCCATCAAATCCGTCCGCCCGGTGGTCGTGGATGTTGAACCGCCGAGCCAAAGCAAAACGACGGCAAGCCCAAACAAGACCGCTGAAAATAGCGATGTTATTGTGGCAGTCTGGCTACACTGCTCCTCGCCAACCGATCGCTTTAACAAAGCACAGCATCAAAAGCGGTTCCACTATTATGAGCAAGGACAAGGGAAGGCTGATATGTAAACTACGACAATTTCTCGCCAAGAGCTTCATTCGGCTTTACGAACGGCTTTACACAAGCCGCGACTTTGAAGCCGGTCTAGTAAACCGCATGAAGGACCGCTATGAGGTAATGAACTGACCTCTCTTATATCTTAACTGCATAGTAGCCCCCAAGGGTCGGTTTAACTTTGCAAAGTTAAACCGGGACTTAAAGTGTTTTCTCTTCATAGCAAAATTGAGATCAACTAGCCATTAGCCCCCAAGTGCCAAGTTGAATACTTGTATTAAGCTTGGGACTTGCATAATAAAACCACTAACCTGCTTCCTTTGTCATCAGAGTGAAATACACCAGCAGGCTGTGCAACTAAAGGACCTCCGAACCAATCTGGAAATCCAAATAATGTAAGCCACCAAAGCCAAGGATGAGCTGAAAACTGCCACGACCACCATGGAACAGCTGAAGGAGTGGTACAAATCCGAGCAGGTCAATGGGATACCGAGAAGGCGGTTTAGTAAAGCGGGCGGAGGAAGCTGAGGCGGCCCTTAAACCGGTGTGGAAGAGCTGACGGACTTAAGCGCCAAGTGCATGCCATGACCTCTGCCATCTTTGGTAAGCAAATTTATATTGACTATGCACTGTGTTAATCGTCCGCGGTTTAACTTGAGCTGTCTAAACCTGGTGCGAGCAAGCGTATTGCTCATCCGGGCTCCGGCGTGCGGAAAAAGCTCAAGGCTTCGTACACTCGATCGAGCAGCTATATACGGCGCCAGCGGGTCATATCGCCACTTCATATGACAACACGGCGCCGCCCCTCGATCGAGAGACGCTGGACCGGTGTCGATGATTCCGGGCAGCTTGAAGAGATGAAGCGATCCGCAGCCCGGCTGGCACCTTCTTCGCTCGGCGTGCCAAGGCATGGATAGCGGACCTTGATCCGGTGACATAGCTAAAGGTTTTCCCAGCGCTCAAGAGAGCGGTGAAGCCTTTGATAACGACACCACAAGCGGATTACAAAGGAAGTGCGCCCGTTGGCGAAGTCAAGCGGCGCTGAAGCCAATCTGGAGGTTCACCGATCTTTTATGATGCCAATAACAAGCGGGTGGAGTTTGTCATCCCGGAAGTGCGAGCCTGA
Organism: Aegilops longissima; assembly: GCA_021605205.1. Taxonomy (NCBI): domain Eukaryota; kingdom Viridiplantae; phylum Streptophyta; class Magnoliopsida; order Poales; family Poaceae; genus Aegilops; species Aegilops longissima. The sequence goes on along the minus strand of CM038677.1, from coordinate 541,095,499 downwards.
TCCTCAATCCGTAAGCACACTTACGCCCGGCGTTGATCCGGCTGAACTGATAAGTGAAGAAGCTGTCTTCGGGCCTTAACCGGATTGGTGGTCTACCAATGACTTCCGGGCTTTGGGTGAGGAAGAGGAAGAAGCTGAACCGGCGCCAGCGCCGCCCCTCTACTTCGCGCCAACCCGGTGAAGCAGCATAATCCGTCAAGCGGGTGATATCCAAAGCTTCAAGGCATAACTCCGCGTGAAACGCCGGGCCTCGAAAGCTTTGTAATAGGATAGCAAGTGTCTTTTATTGAACAATGCGGTACAACCTCAGTCTGTAAACTTTTGCATGGCAGTCTTTGGATCCGTTGGCTTTTGTAGTAAATCCTGCAACATATTTTGCCTGCAATCACAAGTTCTTAAACCGCCGTGGCGGTTTACACCTCTAAGCCGGACTGATCAATATTTATATAAGAAAATATCGAGGCACATGATCAAAACTATGTGATACAAACATACCTGCCAAAGCATCGGGCACACGGTTGGCTTTAGCCAATCCGAAGCGGAGGTCTTATAAACCATCACCGTCAAAGGAGAGTAATCTACGTGTGTATAAGACCGATTTACCGTTCAAATCGTGCGGGCATGATAAGCCCCTGTTACTCCACAATGGGATGTTTAACAGTAAAATCAAACCGGAACAAAATCGCCAGCGTAAAAACGTACCGACAACATAAATCCGGTTTAAAAAATGTGTCGGTTTAAGAAGGCCGACAAAAGCCAAATGATTGGTATCAAAACCACATAAAAGCAAAATCAACGAGAGAATCGTTTTGCAAGAAAAGGCTGTCTTGAACGGATCGGATGGTGTTACCATGGTCGGACAGGACCAAGCCCCTATCTGGCGTAGCGATGGTTCAAGTCAGCCGGGTCCCCAATCGAACTTCGTGGCATGATGCCGATCAAGTGGCATTGCAATGGTTCGGGTTCGACCAAAGCCCCCAAGTGATTCTATGGCCTTAGGCCGACCAAGAGGCGTGACTGGTTCAGACATGACCATGTCCCCAAATGATCTGGTGGCTTTCGCCTGCCAAGAGGCATTGCATTGGTTCGGATACGACCAAGCCCCCAAATGACAAAAGTTTCTGAAAACAAGGCTACGGTTTGAACCGGAGGCCGCTTCACGACAGCATCTCCATGTACCCAAACCGGAAGTTTATGCAGAACAGATACCCCGCTTTAGCCGAGGATCCGGTTTATTGCTTTTATTCAAAATATATACATTGTCTTAATATGTACATAAGCGGAGCCAATGGCTCAGGTATAGTAAGGCCGAAGATGAGCAATGTTCCACGGCCTGTTGGTCTCTTCCTCTGACGTGCGTGAATCCTTTAAGCTCTCGAACATCAATCGAGATAGTAGGAACCGTTGTATAGATTCTTGCTGACCACAAAGGCCCTTCCCAAGGTGGGGATAGCTTGTGCATATCTTTACGATCTTGAATGAGCCGCAGCACCAAGTCTCCTTCCGAAAGGTTCTGGTTTTAACCCGCCGGCTGTGATACCGGCGAAGATCCTGGCGATAAACCGCCGGCGAGCTGCTGCCATATCACGCTCTTCATCCAATCGATCCAGATCATCTTGCCGTGCTGCCTCACTATCTGTCTCAACATAAGCTGCCACTCGGGCGAGTCATAGCGGATATCCTTTGGGAAGAACCGCCCGCTCCATAGATCATAAAGAACGGCGTATATCCGAGTGGATCGGTTGGGAGTAGTGTTTATACTCCATATCACCGGCGGTAGCTCTTCCACCCAACAACCCGGCGTCCTCTCTAAAGGGACCATAAGCGGGGTTTGATACCTTCAAAATTTCCTGATTAGCTCGTTCCGCTTGACCATTGGATTGTGGGTGGGCTCTGGAAGAAACATCAAGCGGATATGCTCTCGTTCACAAAATTCCTTCATAGCTCCCTTGGATAAATTGGTGCCATTGTCCGTGATGATCTGTGGAAACCCAAACCGGAAAATCACCCGTTTGATGAACTGAACCGCCGTGGCTGCATCACACTTGCTAACGAGGCTCGCCTCGACCCACTTGGTAAATTTATCTACAGCTACCAACAGGTGGGTCTTTTTGTCCTTGGACCTTTTGAAAGGTCCAACCATATCCGACCCCAAGTGCAAACGGCCAAGTAATTGGAATCATCCTCAATTCTTGGGCTGGCACATGAGCACGCTGGAGAACTTTGGCAACCATCACATCGTCGACTAGATCCTCCGCATCAGCATGGGCGGTCAACCAATAGAAACCATGGCGGAATGCCTTGGCCACCAGGGATTTTGAACGGCGTGGTGACCACAATCCCTTCATGAATCTCTCGCAATATCTCACAGCCCTCTTGGGGACACACAGCGCTGAAGCATACGACACCTTTGCGACGGTGCAACTTCGCCATTAACAATGGTCATAGACTTAGACCGCCGAACTATCTGCCGGGCCAGCGTCTCATCCTCTCAGTAATTCGCCCGGTTCATGTATGCCAAATAAGGGGCGTCCAATCCGGAACGATATGCAAGGCCGCCACCAGTTGAGCCTCCGGATCAGGGATAGCCAAATCAATCTCATCAGGAAGCTTGAGTGACGGTTTGTGCAGCACATCAAGGAAAACGTTGGGCGGGACCGGTTTACGCTGGGAACCCAGCCGGCTCAAAGCATCACCGCCGTTCTTCCGACGATCCACATGGTCTACGATACCCTTTAAAATGTCCTGCCACAACATCCACTTCCCGACGACACGCAGCCATGGCGGATCTTTGGAGTCCCAAGTGCGGATACTTGCTTTGGGCCACCAAGTCCGAGTCACCAAAGCATTTAACCGGCTGAGATTCATTTCCTTGGCCATCCGGAGACCATGGAGCAAGGCTTCATACTCAGCTGCATTGTTAGTACAAGGGAACATTAGGCGGAGAACATAACAGAACTTGTCACCTCGTGGGGAAGTTAATCGACTCAGCCCCGAGCCCTCCAATTGCTGGACCCATCAAAATGGATGGTCCAATAGGTGTGATCCGGCTTCTCTTCTGGCGCTTGCAGCTCCGTCCAATCATTAATGAAATCCACAAGTGCCTGAGACTTTACGGCCGTCCGGGGCACATACTTTAAACCGTGAGGCCCAAGTTCTATAGCCCACTTAGCAATCCGGCCAGTCGCTTCCCGGTTCAGTATGATATCGCCTAAGGAGCGAGTGACCACCGTGATGGGGTGCCCTTGGAAATATTGCTTGACTTCGACTTGCCATAAAACTCCATATACCAACCACGCCAATGTGGATACCTTTGTTTTGATTCGATGAGAACCTCGCTGATATAGTAAACTGGCCGCTGAACCGGATACTCCTTCCCTGCCTCCTTGCGCTCCACCACAATGGCTACACTCACTGCCCTGGCATTAGCGACAACATATAACGAGGCGGCTCCTGTCAATAGGGGCAGCAAGAACAGCGGGTTGGCCAGCTGCCGCTTTAGATCCTCAATGCCTCATCAGCGGCTGAACTCCAAGCGAATTGATCCGTCTTCTTGACATCTGGTATAAAGGGATAGCCTTCTCTCCTAGGCGGTGATAAACCGCTTAACGCGGCAATCCGGCCTGCCAAGCGTTGAACATCATTGATACACTTGGGCTGAGCTAAGGAGGTGATAGCTGTAATCTTCTCGGATTAGCCTCAATCCCCGGTTGGACACGAAAACCCAACAATTTGCTGCGGAACACCAAAGAGCGCACTTGGCGGGTTGAGCATCATCTTGTACACCATAAGTTGTCAAAGGTTTCCTTTAAGTCTTCAATCAATGTTTCCTTCTGCCTTGATTTCACCACGATATCATCCACATAGGCGTGCACATTACGGCCGATCTGTCCATGCAAACAATTACATGCATAGCGGCGATAAGTTGCTTGGGCACTCTTGAGCCCAAAAGGCATGGACACATAGCGAAAAGCCCGAAAGGGGTGATAAGCGCCGTCTTCTCCTGGTCCTTAACCGCCATCTTAATCTGATGATAACCAGAATATGCATCCGTAAAGCTCAAGCGCTCACAACCCGCCGTTGCATCAATGATCTGGTCAATGCGGGGAGGCGAAACGGATCATTGGACAAGCTTTGTTGAGATCTGTGTAATCACGCACATCGCCAAGTGCCATTTTCTTAAGGACCAACACCGGATTAGCGAGCCACTCGGGTGAAAGACTTCAACGATAAACCCTGCCGCCAAAAGTCTAGCGACTTCTTCTCCGATGGCCTTGCGCCTTTCCTCGTTAAACCGCGAAGAAACTGTTTTACGGTTTGTATTTGGATCAACATTAAGAGTGTGCTCAGCGAGTTCCCTCGGTACACACGGCATGTCGGAAGGTTTCCATGCAAAGATGTCCCGATTCTCACGGATGAACTCGATGGCGCGCTTCCTATTTAGGATCGAGGTTGGCGATGGTGAACTGCTTGGATGATTCGCGGGCACAAAATCAACAAGCCGTTTCAGCGGCCGATTTGAACTTCAAGTCCGGATCATGTTCTGTAGTTGGCTTCTTCAAAGGGTCATGTCCGCCGGATCAACATTATCCTTATAATACTTTAACTCCTCCGTGGCACAAACCGACTCGGCATAAGCCGCATCACCTTCCTCGCATTCCAGAGCGATCCGCGGCTCCATGAACCGTTATTGTTCCTTTGTGACCCGGCATTTTCAGCTGTAAGTAGACATAACAGGGCCGTGCCATGAACTTAGCATAAGCCGGCCGCCCAAAGAGGGCGTGGTAAAGGCTCTGAATTTTCACCACCTCAAATGTCAACGTTTCTGTTCTGGAATCATGCTCGTCTCCAAAGGTTACCTCCAGGGCTATCTTACCGACCGGATATGCCGACTTACCAGGCACTACTCCGTGAAACACTGTACTGGACGGCCTGAGATGCCTATCTGTTAACCCCATCCGTCGGAAAGTTTCGTAGTATAAGATGTTAATGCTGCTTCCTCCATCCATAAGAACCTTGGTAAACTTGTACCCGCCTACCTGGGGTGCCACCACCAGGGCTAACTGACCCGGATTGTAAACACGGGGAGGATGGTCCTCTGCTCCACACAATCGGCTGCTCGGACCAGCGCAGGTGTCTGGCGCAGGCAGTTCAACAACCTTGACCGCCCGCCTCTGAAGTTTCCGGTCTCGTCGGTCTAAGCTGGTGGTAAAGGCGTGGTACTGTCCGCCATTCAATTGCTTTGGATTGCTCGATAACCCGGCTGCTGCTGTTGTTGATTGTAGCCCCTTGGTTCGACTATTACGATTACCTTCATTATTCGATTGCCTTGCCGCCCGGATTACCGCCGAACCACGGGCGAATTTCCTCCGCCGTAACCGGAGCGGACCACGAACCGCCGCGGACCCTTGATCATACGGAAAGAGTTGGAGTTCTTAAACTCCTGCATAATATAACAGATCCTTCCAAAGGTGGTTCGCGGTGCCTCCTTCGTCCCGTGCTTTGGACAAGGTTGATTTATCTGAAGTTCAAGCGATCCGGATTGTGACCACCCGGTTTGTTGCCTACCCGCGCCGCTGACCCTTGTCCTGCGTGTTGGTGTTGGCCACAAAGCCCATGTTACCGTTAAACTGCGCTTGTGCCCTCCATTGCACGCCGACCGATGCTGCTGGCTCACGGAAGTGCCGTTCTGTTTTCCCTTCCCGCTTCATCATTCTCCGATTCAGGATCCTTGGTACTATCAGAATCAGCGTACTTTACCAAAACACCCATTAGAGTGCCCATATCATGACAAAAACGCTTCATGCGACCCAGCTTCAGCTTCAACGGCTCGAACCGGCAATTGGCTTCCAAGGTCATGATCGCGGAACCAGGGTTGATCCGGTCTGAAGAATGTAAAACTTCCGAGACACGGCGCACCCAATGGGTTGTAGACTCTCCGTCCGCCTGGACGCAAGTCGCCAGATCCACCACCGACATGGGCTGTTTCTGGTGTCCTTGAAATTTTGGATGAACCGGGTTCTCAACTGCGTCCACGAGCTGATAGAGTCGGGCGGCAAGTTTTTCAACCAGGTCCGGGCAGTACCTTCCAGCATCATTGTGAAGTACTTTGCACATGCTGCTTCATCCACATCCAGCATCTCCATGGCCATCTCGTAGCTTTCTATCCATGCCTCTGGAGCCAAGTCGGCAGTATAGTTGGGCACCTTGCGTGGCCCCTTGAAATCCTTGGGCAAGCGCACGTTGCGTAAAGCAGGGACGAGGCAAGGCACCCCCAAAGAGCGAGCGTGACCCCGGTTGAAGATGGTTGGTCGAACGGGGCGGGCGGATGATCCTCCGCTTGTGCTGCTAATCCGGCCTCCCTCGTGCCTGGCGCGGTCCACTACCACTTGAGCATCCTCAAAGCCGCTGCGGATTGTTGCCGCTGAGGCGGTCCACGCTGCGCATTGCTCGTCACGGCGGTTCATCGACCGCGTCGGCTGCAGCTCCGACTTCGGGCGGGGTGGAATGGATCCTATCTCGATTGACGATACGCTTCTTCTTGAGCCAAGGCCGTCTGAGGAGCTCCTTGACCGGCGTGTCTCCACCGCTGTGGTGAATCGCCTTCAATTGGGATTGCCTCTAACCGTGCCGCAGCCGCCACGAGGTTATCCATCGGGTTGGAGTAATGACCCGGAGGTGTCGTGCGGTGCAGGGTGCGCCGGTATGATGGCGAGGTAGATCTATCATCGGGGCTGAACGGTGCGGCCGTCCAGTGTGCTTCGGCGGTTTACCAATGGCGGCGGATTCTGGTCCCTGCCTACCGGGGTATTGAAAGCTCCTTCCTCAAAAGCGGAAGGTAAGCGGGACCTGTACTTCCTTTTCATGACTTCTGTGCGGCGCTTTGGTCCAGCTGAGCCTATAAGCTGCGCATCCAGCGGCCCGTTCGCTGCCATCCTTTCGTCGCTGGCTGCCAAGTCCGCTTTAGCATTGGTGATCTGTCCCTCACCTTTGCAATCTCCGGCGTTAGAAAGTCCTGATCCGGCGGATTAGCCTCCGCCAGAGCACACTAACGCGTCGAAAAGCTCGACAAAACTTGAGCGGCGGGCGCCGCGGGCCTCCTTCCGGCTGCCATCACGGCTGTTGAACCGGCGACCGAGCGCGCGCGTCGAGAGTGAAGCGCCTCCTGCGTGCCGCCATGAAGACCCGACCGGTTGGGTAGATCGAAGGGTCCGGAATGCTCTCACCGTCGGAACAGCCCCGATCTGGCCATCCCGCGGCTGGTATAAAGACTCCGTTTCTCCGGCGGCGACTCGTCGCCAGAGTAAGCAACGGTTTAAATCACCGGATCTTGATCCGCCCTCGTAACCTCCGTGGACGACTCCCACGAAAACATGCTTGACCGCCGGTTTGGCCAGGGCAGGACTCTTCTTCGCCCGCTGAGCCGTCTCGACGAGGGCGGTGCAGATGTCCGGCCCAGGCCCTGCCTCGCCGATCTTGCCAATGAACACGTGTATGCCGCCAAAGGGGACCCGGTACCCGTACTCAACTGAGCCGGCCTCGGGGCCCCAGTCCGCATCGTCGATGTAGAGCTTGCGCGGCGACTCTTAGTCATCCGCCCATTGTGATAGCCTTCGAGTCCGCCGAACTTGCCCTCTAAGATCATCAAACCATCGTGCGATAGCCACGGTGGGCGCCAAGCCGTCGTGGAACTGTCACGGCAGATGTCCTCATGAAAGGACTTAGTCGCGGGGCCATCGTGCGGGTTAACCTAGAGGGTTAATGCGGCACAAGACATGGGAATTATCTTGGTTCGGCCCCTTCGATGAAGGTAAAAGCCTACGCCCGATTGTGGTGTGATTGATATGATTGGCGACTAGGGAGCAATAGCTTTGCCTTGGCCTCGAATCTCCTGTCCCTAACTTCGCCACGGGTCGTCCCTTATATACACGGGTTAACGCCCGGCGGCTTCTGAATCCCAATCCGGCTCATACAAGAGTCGGTTTGGTCTCTCCTTTCTTGTCTTACAATACAAATTCTGATATTAGAGGCGGTTTACATGTATGGATCTTAATTCCTTACGGGCTCCAGGCCTCCATATGGGCTGGATATCGCACAGCAGTAAACGGCCCCTCAAGGCGGTTCACACTCTGTAGTTGTATCCTCAACACGGACTGTGTACATCGTCCGGACTATTGAAGCGTGAAGATACAAGACTCAAGACTTCGGCCCGTGTCCGGATGGGACTCTCCTTGGCGTGGAAGGCAAGCTTGGCGATCCTTATATTGTGTTTCCTTTCTTGTAACCGACTCCATGTAAACCCTAGCCCTCTCCGGTGTCTATATAAACTGGAGAGGTTGGTCCTTAGAAGGCCGATCACAATTACAACCATACCATCATAGGCTAGCTCTTAGGGTTTAGCCTCTACGATCTCGTGGTAGATCTACTCTTGTACTACCCGTATCTTCAATATTAATCAAGCAGGAAGTAGGGTTTTACCTCCATCGAGAGGGCCCGAACACAGGTAAACATCTGTGTCCCTCGCTTCCGTTACCATCAGCCTAGACGCATAGATCGGGACCCCCTACCGAGATCCGCGGTTTGACACCGACATTGGTGATTTCATTGAGAGTTCCTCGTATTTGTCCTGCGGGGCTTGATGGCGCCTCAATCGCCAACAACATGGTCGGGCGAGACTTTTCTCCCCGGACAGATCTTCGTGTTGGCGGCCGCGCGCATTGGCCAATTTAAACAGCCATCTGGAGCGAATTGATAGCTATGCCCCGGCCACGGAGTCAGGTTCGGCTTCGAACTACACAGCGGATATTCGCGGAGACTTGATCTTCGACTGATTTGGGCTGCGCTAGGAGGCGCCGATCCACGATCCGAGCACGGCTTAGACCTTCTATCGGACGAAGCTCGGGATATCACCCCGGCAGAAGCCTCGGATCTAAATCCGGAGCAGGTTGCGTTGCCTAAGGGCGGAGAGTTGGACCCCGCCCCGCAGGCCGCACACTAATCGGTGGTGGAGTCGAACGCAGGTCTCACCTCTGTGGAGACCTGTAACCCCGGGCACCCGGACTCTTATCTGGTTGTTGGTCCCGGTCTGCGCACCCTTGAGCCAGCCGGGCCAGGTTGGGCTCCGGTAATGGAGTTTACCGCTGCGGACATCTTCCAGCACTCGCTCTTGGGCGACATGCTGAACTCATTAAAGTCTCTCTCTTTGTCGGGAGGCTCTGGGCCGAACTATGTCCGGCTTGAGTGGGAAGCAGGCGACGAAGGAATTCACTGCCCACCCACCACCCACTTCATCGCTATGGTCAATGATTTAATAGACGTGCTTGACTATGACTCCGAAGACATCGACGGTATGGACGACGATGCAGGAGAATTGCAGGAGCCACCGCTCACGGGGCGGTGGACGGCCACCTCCTCATACGATATATACATGGTGGACACTCCGAAGGAAACCAATGGCGACGAGGCAGCGGAGGATAACCCCTCAGGAGGAGAAGCAAAGCATGGGCGTCTTGGCGCCGCTCAAGCCCGCCACATCAACACGGGCCCGAAGATAAAAGCAATCCGGATGGTGCGAAGAGAATACAACCCTGATCAGCCTACCCTCAAGCAGGCTGGACCGATCCGCGATGGGATACTCGGAGAGGACAACTATACACCCCCTCCGGCGATGAGGTAAGCCTCGACAAGGGACGAATTGGCGTGCACGAAGATCCGGTGGAACAAGTTAAGCTAGCGGACGGCTCATAGCCACGGCAAGGAGCTTACAAACGAAGCAGGGAGCAGCTTAAAGCTGACCAAGACTTGCTTGTGGATAGGTGGACCAAAGTGCAGCCACCAAAAGTATGGACTCGACAGCCCCAACAAAGGGCATGCACGACACAATTGGCTACCTCAACCTAAGCAAGAGAACCCAAGGCACACACCCCAACGTCCACACATCATTACGGTCCAAGACAGCAAGAAGGATACGCGAAGAGGCACCCTCAAGCCTCGGCGCAATGGTCATAAGCGGCAAGTAAAGGAAGCGGCACCAATTCCAGCAACTCCGGTCGGTCAGCGGACAAAGAGCAGCCAAGCCTATTAAACGAGCCACATACTCGATCAACCATCACGAAATTCATGGTACTCCTAGAAGAACGGCAAAGCATACCAATAGAGAATGCGGATCCTCAAAACAAAGCGACCTGGTCGTGGTGCGGAAACAATGATGGAGGCGTCTAGTCAAGAGACCCCAGTATAAAATACGGTACTGATAAGCCCACGATCACACCAAACACAGCAATTCAATTGCCATACCCCTAGATCTAGTAGTCCGGGGGCTCCATAATACATAAAGCCCTCGCCGATATGAAACCATAAATAACATCTTCTCAAAAGATGCCAGGTGCAAAGGCCAAGTCTATTGGCCCACCACTCTAACGGTTGTTTTTGGATCAACAAAAATGCCACGCCAAAGATTAATTCTTCGGCACCTTCCCCTCATGCGGTAATTTACCGTATATTAACGGGATTAACCACGTTGGCTAGATTCCACGTGGTAGACCATTAGGCTAACACCGTGTGATATAATCACACTTATAGGCAAGGCCGAACCCCGCCCTTAGAGTGGAAATCATTCAAGTTGCGGAACAGCGTAGTCGTGCACGCTTATCAAAATGTTGATCTGACAGCCAACTATCCGGACACCCACCGAGAGAGTCGCGCTACCTCACGGTATAACAGCTGGGTCCACGAGGGTCCGATCAGGAACCCTTGGACAAACCACACGAGGACGCTCAGCTGCCTCCAACCATTTGCCTTTACAAACTAACGTTGACAAAGAACATGATTGGCGGCATGGAATCAGCCCGGACACACAATGGCAGGAACATGCAGGTAGAAGGCAGTTCAGATTCACTCTTGATCCACTCACAACCCCCTCCAGTCCGGCAATTATAGGTTCCGCCAAAAAACACCTCTTTTAATACATTATACTCATATGCATAGACATATCATCCTACTACAATGCGTAGACTTAAATAACACTTACCGGCCGTCGTTTATCACCGATGCCTCTTTGCCAAAAATAGCAGCCACGCTTCGTGTTCGCCCAGTTATGACAGGGGCTTCACAGTACGGCAATAAAGTCCGACCACCTTTTCGGTCTCTCGACACCCCGAACTTATAGCACTATATGCATCAGCTCCGAATCATTTCTTGGGTCATTGGTTGGGTTTGCCCAGCTCCCATGTTTTGGTACCTTACGTTCCGTTCTATCGGCTAAGGTAGCGCTGGGAGAACTACTGCGATTGTGTCCCGGTTCAGCCCGATGAGCACCTCAGTAGAGAAAGCCAAAAACCGACTGTCATGATGCAGCGAGGGCTGGTCAGTTGTTCGAGAGGTTGTAAAATCCTTAAAGATTTATTCCGCACAACGCCATTATAAATGCAGAGTCGACGGATCGATCTTACGATCAGGTAATAGAGCCCTAGTTCGGCCTTCCGAACACTAGGGAGCTCTTGCCATTCATACTCGAATTCCTATGGCTAAGTGAGAGTAATAAAGCCATATAGTCCGATTGCCTGGTTCGTGGTGAGAAACACCTCCTTACAAGGACCCAACTATGGGATAAAGAGCGTTCAGATATACCCCGAACACCCCCGTATTCCTTTTTACGTGGGGGCAGAAGCCGACGACTGGCCAACTCTCAGGATTTACAACAAACAGCTGCACAGGAAGAACACATGTTCAAACAATACAGGCAATATATAATAAAAATGTCACCATCTCATATTACAAAAAGTGGCACGAATGCCCTCAGGGAAATATAATGTCTTTGGCACATTTATCCGCCGCAAGGCGGGCCCCTTCAGTACACTTTCATAGTACAACTCAGGCTTGCGGTGCTCCTTACCCTCCGGCGGCCCCTCAGTCATCAGCTTCTCCGCGTCAAGTTTTCCCCAATGCACTTTTGCACAGGCAAATGCCATGCACGCACCTTCTATACAGACTGATCGCTTGATAACATCAAGCCGAGGACAAGCGCCCACAATCCGCTTCATGAGTCAAAATGCTTGCTTGGAATCAGCTCCATGGTATTACACGGGACAACCAAGTCCTTCATGGCTAGTTCGGCGCTTAGTGCAGTTCGACCAATTGTTTCATTTGATCGATAAAAGGCACCGGATAGTTTGCGCGTAAATCTGCGACCGAAATCCCTCTCCGCAGACTTCTTTTCCTTGGTCGATAAAATTAGGCGGCATCGATATGTTGCGAGGCAGATCCATAGCGCCTACAAAAACAAGAATTCAGCTTGTGGCTTAGAGTTCTCCCCACTATCATGTAAAAATGGCCACAAATTCAACATGCCTTACCAGCCGCAACTTTCCAGGCCTCCTGAATGTCCCGCACAGCACCTCGGGCTTCTTCCCGAGCATCTTCCGCGGCTTGCAGAGCTTGGGCGAGTTCGGATTCCTTCCCTATTAGACTCTGCTCCAAGCCCTCGCTTTTCTTCACAGCCTCCTAGAGCTCCCGCTCGGCTGTGATGACCATGGCCTCGTGTTTTTTATGAAGCGCCTGCTCGGCGGCCGCCTTCTCATTGGCATCAGCCACAACCTTCTTCAGCGCCTCATATTCGGCACTCGCTCCTAGGGCATACAACAAAAATACTTTTGAATAGGCACAATTACTCATTCGTGCCTAATACAAGACAATGTTTAAACATACCTTGCTTGTCCTCTAATTGCTTTCTTACACGGCAAAGTTCTTCTTCGGCCCGTGCAAGGCTCTGCTTCAGTTCGAACACTTCCGCATTATGAGCGGTCGTCCTCTCTGCAGATGCATGTTTTCATATAAAGAGGTACACGTCATTCACATAGGCTCCTGCGAAAGCAGAGGACTTGATCCCCTGCCCGGCTCCCTCTCCTACGCCGGACAGCGTATCAGGGGCTACTACTCATATTATGACGATTCCTCAAAGGTTTCTTAGGAAACATACCTCAAATGCCTTTATGAGGCCAGGGCAGGACTCGTTCAGCCCGCTTTCGGCGGACTGAATCTTTTCTACCACCGCACCCATGAGGGTCGATGTTCATCGACAACGAGCCGCGTTCTTTACGCTGTCGACGGACCACAGCAACTCTGCTTGGGCCGGAGGTTGCGGTGGAGTAAACAACCTCCACCAATGAAGGTGGCTGCTCGCCCGTCTGGGAGCCTTAGAGGTCTCCGGACCTCGTCCGGCTGTCTGCGCGAACCCAAGACCGCTTCGGCGGCACGCTCGGGGGCAATCGCTCCGTGTGTCGACTCGGTGATATGCCCCCTGGTCGGGTCCCGTTGAGGCGACACATCGGTCGCGCTGGACCTTGGGAAGGGGCCCGAGGCGTCTCGCTCGCCAAAGGCGTCCGAGCTCAGCGAATCCTCGGCGAGGACCGGCCGCGCGCGAGACCTTGCCGGATTGTGCAAAATATGGCGATTAAAACTACTATACCCAAAAACAATCCCGGTAGCATGGCGTATTCAGGTTTAATATACTTACGAATTCTCCGAGGCTGGGCCCAGGATCCCCTCCGGGCTGCTATCGGCGGCCGGGGTGGATGCCTCTGGGAGGGAACCTTTCCCCCTCTTGGGCGATCTGGCCTCCAGGGATGTGGAGGTCGTCCTTTCTTCCTGCCATCAGAGTGAGGCTCGTCCTCCTCTGCTTCCTCCTCTTCGTCTTCAGAAGAGGATCGTCATTGGAGTCTTGGTTTGGCGTCAAAGCCTCGCGACAATGAGGCCACTACAGGTCTTCGACCTTCTAGGAGGCCTCCTTCTTCGGTGGCTCGTAAGGCGCGGGGACCAGCATCTTTGTCAGAAGAGGTCCGGCTGGTTCCTCCGGCAGTGGGGCCGGACAATGTATCCGCTCCACCTTCTTTATCCACCCCAGAGGTCACGATAAAACACGATTAAGATGCCTCCCACATGACATGCCAGCTAAAGCATGGATGGACAGAGCGTGACTGTAACTTACCGGGCTTGCAGAATGGGATACTTGATACCCACGGTCCTCGGCGGAGCCCGGCCATGATTTGTCGGACTTGAAGAGCACCTTTCAGATATCCTTGTGGGAGGAATCATAGAGCTCCTGAAGGGTTTGGTGCTCGGTTGGGTCGAACTCCCACAGATGGCAGGCTCGGCGCTGACAGGGGAGAACCAGGCGAACTAGCATCACCTGGACTACGTCGACGAGTTTGACGTCCTTGTCAACCACACTCTAAGCGCGTCGAGGCGGTGACAGCTCGTCGAGCGAGGACCGTTCGAGCCTTTCCTCTCCCGGGGCGTGAGCCGCGGTGGAGCTCGGATCTGAACTCGAGCTGCCGCCCACTTTTTGCCGCGTGGTTCGGTGATGTAGAACCCTTGCTGCTGCCACTCCTTGATGAGTCGTTGAAGGCACCTTCGGCCAAACAGCCTTGGGCATCTTGCTTACCATGGCGCCGCCGCACTCGGCGTGTTCGCCGCTCACCACCTTGGTTTTCACATTGAAAATCTTCAGCCACAGGCCGAAGTGAGGTGGGATTCGAAGAAAAGCCTCGCACATGACAATGAACGTCGAGATATTGAGGAAGGAGTTGGGGAAAGATCATGAAAATCAATCCGTAGTAATACATGACTCCACGAACAAATGGGTGAAGGAGAAACCCGAGCCCGCAGACAAAATGGGAAGAACACGACTCTCTCGCGAGGTTAGGAGTGGGGCGACCTGTCTCGCGGTGGGAGGCGGTGGCGATCTTGGGCGGATACCCGACTCCCGAGCTTCCACGATGTCCTTCTCACGGGCGGTTGAGGCCATCCATCGCCTCCTGCTGGATCCGGACATCTTGGAAAACCTCTCTTCAACGGAGAAGAAGAATGCTTGGGCGTTAGGGCTCGAGCAGGAGGGGATGAGCTAAGCGGAAAGAAGGCATGGGTAAAAGAAAGAGACCTCATCTCTTTATAGGGGTGGTAAATTCTTTTGCGCCTCCCCACTTGCTGGTGGAGCCCGTTCTCCTCTCGCTCGCCCGCGATTAAGCGGAGCGGTTGTATTACCCACACCCGTATTGATGAAAATCCGTAATAAGGGAACACGATCTGCTTTGGCGGGGCGTGCAGTGAAACCGCCTACTTGTCGAGTCGAGGTGGGGCAAGAAATGCCGGTTCGCGTTGGACCAGGCCACGATGCAAGGACACGGCGTTCAAGATGGCGGCGGATCATATTTATGCTACTTCCCTACAATGGTATGTGAAGATCATCTCGCGGATCCGGACACGGTCTAAGTGTTCGATAACTACTTTGGAGTATTCGGAGAAGGAACCCGCCTTGCAATGCCGAAGACAAGACTGCGCGCCGGACTCATCGTCATTGAAGCCGTGTTCAGGGGGCTCTTGAGGAGTCTGGATAAGGGGTATCCGGACAGCGGACTGTGTACATCATCCGGACTATTGAGCGTGAAGATACAAGACTCAAGACTTGGCCCGTGTCCGGATGGGACTCTCCTTGGCGTGGAAGGCAAGCTTGGCAATCCGGATATTGTGTTTCCTTTCTTATGGCGACTCCATATAAACCCTAGCCCTCTCCGTTGTCTATATAAACCGGAGAGGTTGGTCATAGAAGGCCGATCACAATTACAACCATACCATCATACGGTAGCTCTTAGGGTTTAGCCTCTACGATCTCGTGGTAGATCTACTCTTGTACTACCCATATCTTCAATATTAATCAAGCAGGAAGTAGGGTTTACCTCCATCGAGAGGGCCGAACACTGGGTAAACATCTGTGTCCCTTGCTTCATGTTACCATCAGCCTAGGCGCACAGATCGGGACCCCCTACCGAGATCCGCCGGTTTGACACCGACACCCACTCCCGAAAAAGGCTTCCGAGGCTGAGCAGCTCAGCGACACGCGTGGAGGCTAAAGGCTTCTACGGAGAGCAAGTTGAGGCCGGCTCTGCTGTCGATGAGGGTCTTGGTGACGGCCACGTTGCATATGGTAGGTGTGCAGAGCATTGGGAGTATGCCAGAGCCGGCGGTGGAGCCGGGGTGGTCTTCTAAGTCGAAGGTGAGGTCGGCCTCCGGCGTAGCCCAACCAGCGGAGCCCAGGCGCTGGAGGCTGCCCCAATCTGACGGAAGAAAGGCTTGACGTGGTGATCTGAAGGCGGTGCTTGAGAGCCACCTAGCAGCGCCGCAACTGCGTGGTGCGCCGGTACCGCGTAGCGCGCGGTGAGGAGGTTGCGGAGTTCCTGCCAGGACGCCACCATGGACCCCGGGAGGTTGAGCAGCCAGGCGCGCGGCTCGCCGACGAGGGCCATGGGGAACCAGTTGGCCATGATCTTGTCGTCGCCTCCGGCTTCAAGGACGGGCTCCTCCTATGCCAGCAGGAACGACGCCGGATCTGCCGCGCCGTCGTAACGCGGCGGCATCTCCGGCTTGAACTTGGTTGGCCACTGCACCTGTCGTAGGGCGAGGGCCAAGGCCCGGTACCCGGACTCCCTTCTGCTGGTGCTAGTCGCAGAGGCGGGTGGCGGCGCACCTGCGATGGGAGCGAAGCGCGGCGGCACGGGGCGCAGGTCGGTGGAGAGGAGCTCCGGCACACCCCTACCTGGCGTGCCAAATGTCAGATGCGGGGTTCCAGCAAACCCTTAAGGTTCAAACACTAGGGTGCACGCGAAGTCTTTCCCTCCTACCAATCTACGCTTTGGCTCACTAGGATCTTGCGGACGAACTCGACGAACTCGCAACACAGAAAGACACGGGGTTTATACTGGTTCGGGCCACCGGTGTGGTGTAATACCCTACTCCAGTGTGTGGTGGTGGTGGATTGCCGCTTAGGTTGATGATGAACAGTACAAGGGAAGAACAGCCTCCTGAGGTTGAGGTGTTCTTGTGCGTATGAACTTGTGGTGTGTGGGTTCGATCTGCTCAGGATTGCTTGCCTTCTACTGTGGTGGCTAGTCCTATTTATAGAGGCCCTAGTCCTCTTCCCAAATATCGAGCGGGAAGGGAGCCAACAACGGCGGGAAAATTTGAAGGGGGACAGCTAGTACAAGATATCCTGACAAAAGCGGTCTTAGCCTGCGAAAAGCCCTGGGGTAACACCGTCTTGGGCTCCACGATGACCTACGCCTTGCCATCCTCCTGGTCTTGGTCCTGTTGCACCAATATGGCAACCTTTGCCTGATGCCTTGGTATTCTTCGCCTGCGCTTGCCTCCTTAGCACCAAATAGGAAATAAGGACGCTACGCGCACCGGCGTCCGCCTGGCACCCGCCTGGCACCGTTCGTCATGGCTCACGTCACGAGAGCCTCGTGAGGTTTGCCCCGCCTTGATATCTCCGCTCCTCGCGAGCCTGCCTAGCTAGGCCACTCCAGAGGAGGTCTTGCGTCGTCCGCCTCGCGAGGGTCTTGGATGCCTTGTTGATGAAGAAGGGTCGTACAGCCTGCTGCTTAGCCACGCCGTGGGCCGCAGGCAGGCAAGTCTGGGGACCCCCGTTCCCAGAACGCCGACAGCCTTCAACAAGATAACAACACAAAATCACCAAGATTGCAAGTATGACCAACTAGGATTGGACAAAGAGTTTTCATCTCAGAGCTCAAGGCCAGGTACTCAAGAAGCACCAACAAATCAAAACCATCTCGTATTGTCGCCACCACTTTTCGCAATCCCAACAGCTACAAGTCACTACAAGAGCCGGTCGACGGCTTTGAACGTCAAAGGTCGACGTCACGCACATGACAAAGATTGACGAGGGAGGAAGGTGCATAGCCAAAATCCAATGTGGGACACTTTGGCAGCCCACACCATCATCTTACTCCGCTGTCCTCTCTTATGGCGGCAGAACCAGTCGATACTCGTCATTTCTGCGAACCTGAAGGTCCAAGACCCTCTAGCCCCTCGCCACAACAGGCCAACGGTGCAGGACCACGCTGCCACCCATGCGCTCGAGTGGTGGACCGCCTCATTGGGACGCAAGGCCATAGTTTGTTGCACGCGTACCTGTAGAAGGTATCGTGGCCACCAATGCCTCATCACTAGAGATTGTCGCCCTAGCTGAAAACCCCACCGCCGTTGATGCACGGGTATATCCTCTGCCTTAAGCCATCACGCGTAGACCGCATCTCGTTACCGGCGGCTACCAAAGTGGAGACCTCCCCGCTGCCACCTTCGTCGACCAGTCATAGGGCTTAGCCCGACCACTAGTCTCTAGAAGTGTCAGGGGATAATTAGAATGAGAAGGTTGGTGGCAACGACTAAAGTTTTCAACGGTAGTGGTTGCTATGTAGATGTGTTTTTCTTGAACAGTGTTTTCTAGGTCCAAGTGAGCCCCGTGTTACTTCATCATCTTTTGCACATACTGCTAGGGCATTGTTTCCTCCAAATAATTTTTGTTAGATTTTAGAGAGATGTCACAATTTACAGCCTTTTGATTTGCATGATCTTTAAAACATAAGGACTTCTTTGGATTGAAGGATTTTGTAGGAATTTTAGACAATTTGAATCCTATGGAAGTCCTTTAGATCATAGGATTAGGGTTCCCAAATTCCAATGGAATCCTTCCCTATGCACTTTATTCCATAGGAATTCCAACATGAGGTCAAACATGTTCTAATTTTCCAATACACATTCACACCATCTATCTCTCTCTCATCCTCTCAAATCTATGTGTTTATTTCTTGTGCACCATTCAAAGGACTCATTGCAGGATTCCTATGTTTTGAAATCCCGTAGGATTTCATGACACATGACATATCAATTCTACAATTTTAATATTGTCATGGTTTCATATTCCTGTAATTTAAAGAGGCCATGAGAAATAAGAAAATCATAGGAATCAAGTGGCATGCCATCTTTAAGACAACATGATCAGTATGGTGATACGTCTCCAACGTATCTATAATTCTTGATTGCTCCAAGCTATTATATATTCTATTTTGGATGTTTAATGGGCTTATTTATACACTTTTATATTATTTTGGGACTAACCTATTAACCCAAGGCCCGGTGCAAATTGCTGTTTTTTGCCTATTTCGGTGTTTCACAAAAGGAATATCAAGCGAGTCCAAACGGAATGAAACCTTCGGTGCGTGATTTTTGGAACAAACGTGATCCAGAGGACTTGGAGTGGACGTCAAGAAATCAACGAGGATGCCACGAGGCAGGGGGCGCGCCTACCCCCTGGGCGCGGCCTCCACCCTCGTGGGCCCCTCGTGGCTCCACCGACCTACTTCTTCCTCCTACATATACCTACGTACCCCGAAACCATCGAGGAGCACCACGAAAACCTAATTCCACCGCCGCAACCTTCTGTACCCGTGAGATCCCATCTTGGGGCTTTTTCCGGCGCTCTGCCGGAGGGGGCATCGATCACGGAGGGCTTGTACATCAACACCATAGCCTCTCCGATGATGTGTGAGTAGCTTACCACAGACCTTCGGGTCCATAGTAATTAGCTAGATGGCTTCTTCTCTCTCTTTGGATCTCAATACAAAGTTCTCCTCGATCTTCTTGGAGATTTATTTGATGTAACTCTTTTTGCGGTGTGTTTGTCGAGATCCGATGAATTGTGGGTTTGTGATCAAGATTATCTATTAAAAATATTTGAATCTTCTCTGAATTCTTTTATGTATGATTGGTTATCTTTGCAAGTCTCTTCGAATTATCAGTTTGGTTTGGCCTACTAGATTGATCTTTCTTGCAATGGGAGAAGTGCTTAGCTTTGGGTTCAATCATGCGGTGCTCGATCCAAGTGTGATGGGGAAGCGACATGTATTGTATTGTTGCCATCGAGGATAAAAAGATGGGGTGTATATCATATTGCTTGAGTTTATCCCTCTACATCATGTCATCTTGCCTAATCGTTACTCTGTTCTTATGAACTTAATACTCTAGATGCATGCTGGATAGCGGTCGATGTGTGGAGTAATAGTAGTAGATGCAGGCGGGAGTCGGTCTACTTGTTGCGGGACGTGATGCCTATATACATGATCAT